>JAQQAE010005922.1:0-17164 GCA_029823295.1 Pseudamia nigra
AGGAAAGAGAGAAAAAAGCACAGTTCTCAGAATAAGGCTGCATAGGAAGCAAAATTATGGTCACATAGAAAAAAACCCTCATATGCACAGTTAGCAGACAGTTTCCCACATTAACAAAGCAAGATATCAAAGAGACTTGGGGGTCTGTGTGTAAATGTTTTATAATAACCAGTAGTTGCATTGTGTCAGATCAGTTCTGATAGGAAAGTCAAAAATCCTCTCTCAGAGCATCGTCCAGGTGTGAAGTACCATGATCGTTACTGTACCATGGTGACACATGTCCATAAAAAGTTCACCTTGACAAGTCAAGAATCTCTCTCAGTGCATGTCTGATGTTGAATTCCATGATAGTTACCATGGCGACACATGTCCTCAGAGAGTTCAGATTGCCCCCATATCAGCATGTTTATGTAAGTAGGGGAGGGAGAAGCCAAAACTTCATTTTCTCACTCCGTCTCTTCCCTGGAGGTTTTCCTTGCAAGGTCATTTGCAGGAATCCCAAACATAAACAAGATAACACAGTCTCACTTTCAGAGGCAGAATAAGACTTTTAGAACCTCGCAATCCGATCCTGTGTATTTATAATTTCCAGGCTTTAAAAACGCTCCTTGGAGACCATCCAGCGATTCCGAGATGTTAATCACTCTTCGATTTAACTCAGAAATTGTCCCATTCTGCACCGCTAGAGCTCTCCCCAACTGCTCAGTGTGGAAGCAAAGCTTCTCCGGGTCTGCATTTTGAACAGCCTTGTCCATCTTTTGTAGTCGATACACCAGGAAACCACCCAAGTCAATCAGCATAAATCCTGTGATCCTAAGTCCACATAGGCAGATGTCCTCAGCATCTTCAATCGAAAGATAACAAAGGCACATGAGCTTCCAGTTGTCCCACGCGTCCCTCACGTACCCCGCAGCCACTGTACCTGGTGGGCACTCGGGTTCCCCGGACCCGTGTTTCTATTTGAAAAGATAGTGTCAATTGCATTTAAGGCTCAGCTGACCAATTCCATGGTATTTTTAAGTTTGGTCCAAGATGCAGTGAGAGACGAAGCAGACACAGACAAGACACAGCAAGCGAGGATCAGTGGGGAGGGAGGGAGTAGAAAACACGTCCGCTCTCTCTGAAGGCCGGAAGAAGAAGAATGGACAATACATCATGAAAATGAAAATAAGCCACAAAATGAACAAAAAATAAACATCAAATGAACAAAAATAATTAAGAACACACACAAAACAATCCCAAAAATGAATAAAAATTATCAAATGAAAAGTCAAACAAATAATCAGGAAAAAATTAACAATGCTGAACAACAAAGGAACAAAATAATAAATAAAAAATGAAGAAAATAACCAAGACAATGACTCAAAATGAACAAACGGAACAAAGCACCATATAAAATATACAGTATAAGTAAAAATGAAGAAAATAAGTAACAAAATGAGCAAAAATGAACCAAATACTAATTAAAATGGTGTAAAAAGTCCACAAAAGACCAGAAATTATCAAAAAATAAAAGAAAGAGTCAAGGAAATGACTAAAAGGAACAAAATAATTGAAACTATGTCACTGGGTAGACAAATGCACAGTAACCCCACCCCTCTGCCTGCCATAATAAACCATCTTCTCGTTAACTCTAAAAGCAAACAGCTCGTCTCCACATCTAACCCTCCTCCTCTTCCTCCTCACTCAGATGACGACTCATCCGACAGCGGCAGCGCCAGCGGGCTGCCGGCCCTGACCTCGCCGGAGGCGCTGGCAGCGTGTGGGAACCCCCCAGATGGCGGGGCCCCGTTTGGGGACGTGACGGAGAACGGGCTGAGCGCTCCGTTGGACTTCAGTACCACCTCATCTTCGTCGTCCTCAGAGGATCAGCAGCCTGTCAATCTGAGCGACAGACTGCTGCCGGCTGGGAGCTCGCCGCCAAATTCATATCCTGCAGACGCCAACAGGAAGTTCCCCATGAAAGCAGAGTATGGCAACAAGGTAGGGACACAAAACAGCATCCGACTGAATCTCATACGGCATTACAACAGTGTATTTCTGAATGGACAAGCAGCTGTTACGGTAGAGATGTTTATAATAACGATAATTGTTGTGATATTAGAGCTAGGCAATAATGATTGCCGTATTTTCCGGACTATACGTCGCACTTTTTTTTCATCGTCTGGCTAGGGGTGCACCGTATGCTCAGGGGCAGCTTATATACATTATTAAAACATTTTACGTGCTAGTTATTTTCACACCGAGAGCGCAGCTTCACAGCAACCGGGAGGACTCGCCATGCAACTTTCCAGCAAGTCATCGGACGGATCGACAAGGCATGGACTTGAGTGACAAACGAAACCATTCTGTCGGGATTCAGAAAGGCCGGAATAATTGGAAATGGAACTGATGCTTAGTGTGACGACAACCATGCAGAGGAGGAAGCAGCGCTTCGTCTACCTCCAAAGTTGTTCAGAAGTGACAACGAGGATGAAGAATTTAAAGGATTTAGTGATTTGGAGTGAGATCGTGAGTTTGGTGAACTTGTTAGATTATGTTCTTTATGCTATAGTTATGTGAATAACTGTTAATATATTACGTTAACATACGAGACACCTATTCAGTTGGTTGTTCTCTATTCTATTATTACTATAACTTGCCTTTCAAGATGAAATGTCTGTTCTTGGTGTCGGATTTTATAAAATACATTTCCCCCAAAAAATGCGACATATAGTCCAGTGCGACTTATGTACGTTTTTTTTCTTCTTCATTATGCATTTTTTGGCTTGTGGATCGACATATAGTCTGGAAAATACGGTATTACTGTGAAACATGGTGCTTAACAAATGTATTAGAGTTCCCCATTTGTCTTGTTTGACCATCCGGCATCATCAAGTGCTTTAATGTGGCCTCTTTCCTCATCAGTGAGTTCTACATGTTTTTACCATTTTGAACAGGAGTCAGGAATTTCATGCAGAACTCACATTTTTGTACCCAAATTCGAGCCACTAAACCACTAAAATTAATTTCTCTACTCAGGAATGCAAGTAAATAACTGTAATTTGGTATCTTAATCAAACAATATGAATGTACTTCTCAATTTTTTTCTGCTCTTTCGTAAAACCATGAACTCAGATATTCATAGACAGCAACAGTAATCATATTTTAGCATTAAAATACCACTTTGATTAAAGTGTTTGTGCATACTGGTACATTAGCATTAGAGAAACATAAATACAGTTAAGTACTGTATGCTTATATTGCAACAATTATATTTATCTTGTAATTTTGTTTTTAACTGAATCACTTTTTGTTCGTTGAATCATTTTAATTATTTTTTCAAATTTGTATTCTTTCTATTAGTTATTTTGTTTATTTACTGCTTAATTTTCCGGACATTCACAGCATTAAATCAAAATGACTAAGCGGTAAATCACAAAATCTACATTTACGTACAAACAATTTCTTGTACGTAAAGTATCTTTTACATTTTTAGCTTTCAACAAAATAAAGAAAAACCCAACCAACTTGTAGAGAAGATGTTTTGGTCTTTTTTCATGTTTTGCGTGTACAGTACTTTACGTCATAAAACACCTAACATCAGTAAAATGCAACTTGAACACATGCTGTACATATTTAACACATTTAAATAAAAATATGTATGAGAATCATCCAAAACAAAAGGAAATATTGTGTCTTTTGTGTTTCTTTCGTTCCTTTCTCTCTTATATGTCTTTTTGCATCTTTTATGTCTTTTGGGACTTTTAAGTCATTTTTGTCTTTTTGCATCTTTTTCTGTCTTGTTGTATCTTTACATAACAAATTAAAACCACAAATAATCACCTAGTTACTTCAGCTTTTACTTGGGACCAAAAATCAACCTTTACACATGAATATAATAATAATTTGACATTTATCATGATAATTTTGAATATTGACTCATATGAAAATGTTCATCATGAGTACATTTTGGTCCATATTGTCCAGTTTTGCCTTTCTGTCCCAGTTCAAAGCAGCCCTTTATCAACTTTGTTAATCATATTTTATTGGGTTTTACTCACCGAAGCACAGTAACTGTATGACTTGATATAACGTGCCTTCTTGATTTTGCTGCCTTCATTGTTATCATAAACAGCATGAATCAGTGTTTGTGTTACTTTTGTGTGTCTCTAGTCCCCGCCGTACAGCTCAGGAAGTTATGACTCTGTGAAGACGGAGATGAGCATGAGCGCAGAGGACTTGACCTCTGGCCGGGCGCAGATAATTGACGACGATGATGACGATCACGATGAGCACGATGACAGCGACAAGATCAATGATGCCGAGGGAATGGACCCCGAGAGACTTAAAGCCTTCAATGTGAGGAATCTGTAGACTTTAATTATTTTACACTAAATGTTGGACCATTTAAGTGTCCCTTAAATGTCTGCGTGTCACTGTATAATTCAAATGAGTATTATGAGCAAAGGCAATGCACAGTAACTCAGCAAACCTGACTTTTTTTTTTTCACTATAGTAACTATTTTCACAATCTTAATGCATTTCCTTGATTGTTTGGTTTATTTTTACTCATTCTACTTCTGTCTGTGTCTAATTTGGTTCATTTACTTGATTATTTTATTCATTTTCTTTACCATTTTGTACATTTTGTTTCTTATTTCGCTCATTTTGTTAATTTTCCTGATTATTTTGTTCATTTTGTCTCTGATTTGGTTCACTTCTATTCATTTTCTTTTCCATTTTGTACATTTTGCTTCATATTTTGTTAATTTTCTGCATTTTGCCTTACTTTTGTTGTTACCAGAAATTAGACATCATTCATTGTCTTTGAAATAGAACACAATTGAATTAAGATGCTTTGTCACAATATAAATCAGATGTTAGAAAGTCCATTTCCAGTCTTAACTCAGCAATGACCAAATGTCCAGTGACTGCACTTTGCCTTTGCAGGGCAGTATAGTAGAGCTGCATAAATTCAAACAGGAGTGAGGAAGTCTATAAATACTGTCCTGCATGTGAGCAATGATTTTATTTGCACTGCTCCCATTTCCCAAACCTCCCCCTTGGTCTTTATCCTCTCATCTTCCCCCATCCCCTGCCTTTGCTTTCCTCTCTCTTTTGTTTTCTCCCCTCTCGCACCATGCCCTGCACCCCCCCACTCCATATTTCTGCTCTACATCCTCTCTCTCCCCTCCCCCTTGCTCTGTCAGATGTTTGTGCGTCTGTTCGTGGATGAGAATCTGGACCGCATGGTGCCCATCTCCAAACAGCCCAAGGAGAAGATACAGGCCATCATCGAGTCCTGTAGCCGCCAGTTCCCCGAATTCCAGGAGCGTTCACGCAAACGCATCCGCACCTACCTCAAATCTTGCCGCCGTATGAAAAAAGGCGGTTTAGAGGTATGAAATGATTCAACATAAAACACTGTTAACAATATACACTCAGAAGTCAAATTTTGCGTTTGTCATTGTTAACGTAAAAACATGTCACTGACTCCAGATACGACCAACACCTCCTCACCTCACCTCTGCCATGGCTGAGAACATCCTCGCTGCTGCCTGCGAGAGTGAAACCCGAAATGCTGCCAAGAGGATGCGGCTTGATGTGTACCAAGCGACGGTAAATGTCTTGGCAGGAGGAGACTGCAAATGTGCCCTGCAGGGATTTGGGAATGTGCTAGAATGGTTCTGCATCATTAAAACTGTGCAGAACACACCCACAGTGTTTATCTCCAAACCAAATGTTTTATTCTTCGTAGGATGAGCCTGCCTCTGTTGAAAAACCCAACTCCAGAGACCCCGTGGCTCCGTCGGCGTTCACACTCTCCAGCACAGCTTTTGCCCAAGACCAGCTCTACACCAATGGAGGCCTCAACTACAACATACGGGGATATGGGACGGTCGGCAGCAACCAGCAGAACAGTGGAGCTGCACAGACCAACGGTGAGGAGCTTCAGCCATCTGCTCAAACAAATGCTGCGGTTTAATGTGTTAATGCTCAGTATGTAGAAGAAGAGAAGGTTTTTACACAACAGACCAGGGAAATTCAGCCTAATGGCATGGTGACTAATTTCAGCCTGCAGTAGGGCACACACAGTTATCAGAGCAGCTACTAATCCATGACAATAATATAAACAATCAACAGCAGCACATTGAAAAAGAAACAAACAAACAAAGGATTAATGAATAAAATACAGTTTCATTTGCTGAATTCAGTAAAATATCTTATAATTTAGTTCATTCAAATGTAAGTAATCAATCTAAATTTCTAAATAAATAATTTCAAAGAAAAATTAGTTAAGTCTGACTTATTAGTCTATTAATAATATTTACTATTTAATTAATCTCACCATTGACATAGTTGATATTGTTATTTGATTATTATCTGTCACTGTCACCTGGGCAAAGCATGATGAATATTCCTTTATTAGACTTTGTCATCTTCATAGTTTTGAGTCACCTAAACATGCAACAAAACACTGCATTTTCCAACATTTGAAATGCACATTAACTGTGGGAAATGAACCATGACACAGCTTTATACTGAGAGTGTTGCTAGTCTGAAGTACCTGGAACTATTGTACCTAAAACTGGAAGGTTCCTTCAAGTAGCTGGTTGTCAGTGCTTACACTATTGTGCGAACAAATGTGTCTGGAGAAATATGAAAAGGCAAGAAAAAAACTGTATGAGCTGCAGTTTTCTAAATAGTGGCTGAATCAAATTGCTGTTAGTACATCTGAGTGCACTGGAGGTTCTGAACTATCAGAAAGTACTAAAATACAGTATAAAGACTAGAGAGCACTCAGACAGCCAAGCCTGTTGTTCAACCAAAATATTATTTTCTGACCAGCCAAGGGGGTTATGTTTGTTTTTTTTGTCTGTCTGTTAGCAAAAACTTCTGAACAGATTTTGATGTATGTCTCTATCTCACAAAGTTAAGGAATGTAAGAAAAATAATTGAGAATCTACTTCCTGATTTGGATCATCTCCAAAATTTAATTTGTTAATCCTTGGCACAAGGGCGACTTCTTGTGAAAGTTTCATCAAAATGCGTCCAATAGTTTTTGTGTAATCCCGCACAAACGAAACAAACAAACAGACAAGCCAACATGATCACATAAACTCCTGGACAGAGGTAAAAACGCACTGCATCTGCACCGATAATGGTATGAAATTAAATGTTCTTCCTGTCTTCTATGTGGCCTCAGTCAGACAGACTAAGAGCATCATGTGGATGGAATTATATTAATATAGGCCAAATGAAATTGTAATGCATTTATATTATGCTTTACACTACTAAGTAGCATTAGCCAGGAGGACATTACAATATGAACAACCATCAAATTTGTTTTATTTGAAAGAGACTCGAAATTAGTTTCCTCTTTATTTGTCCGTCTGTCAAATGCCATTCTTGTGTCACAAAATGTTCAGAAGAAATGTGGCATTTGAATAATGTGCCCTGATGAAATAATTTACCATAGTCTCCATTTAAGTCCACTGGAGTAAATAGACTGTCCCTAGTTTCTAAAGAGACGAGACAGTGGCCCCATGCAGAAACAGGAAGGCACTCTTGAGTCGTGTTATTTATTTATTTATTTTTTTTGGTACTAATCCCAGAGCTGGGTTTTTTTTTGGACATGACACAGATTAGTTCCTCAGGTGAACATTTTTCCAAAGGTTCCTGTGCCCTGGGAAAATGTCCTGTGGTGAAAATATGGCTTGTTTTCTCTAATAGTTACCAGTCAAACGTTTGGACACACCTTCCCTGTCAGAGATTCTTCTATTTATTTGTTTTATTATTTTCAACATTGTACATTTATACTGAAGACATCCAAACTGTGAAAGAACACATATAGTATTATGGAGTCAAAAAGTGTTGACCAGCCCAGAACACATTTTGAATTTGGTCACATGTACATGTAGCTTGGATGATAGCTTTGCACACTCTTGACATTCTCTAATTAGATTCATGAGGTAGGCACAGAGAACAGCTTTCAAATTACATGTGAGTTGTGCCATTTCTTGTCTTTGTAATGTGCTTTTAATGTGCATCAGTTGTCTTGTGCAGAGGAATGGTGAGTCAGTAGCCCATTAGTGCTGCTGCAAACACTCTACAAATCCATATTATGGTGAGAAACACTCAGCTAAGTAAGGAGAAAAGACAGTGCATCATTATTTTAGGAAATGAAGGTCAGTCATTCTGGAAAATCTCAAGGCTTTGAATTTTTCCATAAGTGTAGTCACTAAAACTATCAAATTCTGTGGTCTGTCCTGAGGATCCCCCCAGGAAACGAAGCCCAAGAGCTACAGTACCTCTGCTGCAGAGGAGAAGTTTAGTAGAATTACCAGCCTCAGAAACCTGGGACAGTTTCTTGCCATTGACTCTGCACAAGACAGCTGATGGTCTAAACCAAATTAAGAAGGAAAGAATTTGCACAAATTAACTCATCTGTGACTTGAAAACCACTGCAGGTGACCACCTCGCCAATCTAATTACAGAATCTAAAATATAAAACATGACCTGGGTTGTTGAACAATTTTTTGTTCACAACACACGTTCTTTCTCAGTATGGACGTCTTCACTATTAATGCACAGTGTCTAAAATAATAAAAACAAAGGAAACTTTTGGCCAGTAATGTAGTATCAATCAGTTCTTAGTTTTATTGTCTTAACTGTCGTTATCCTACCTGTTATTATTTCATATCATTTGCTTCCTTATGTCCTCAGGGCCTACAGATCTGAGTATGAAGTCCGTGGGTCCAAACTCCTCCTCCTCTAGCGCCAACAGTCACGGTCAAGGCGGTGGTGGGGGCGGGGCTTCGGCCCAGCTCAGCCCTCCGGAGGTAACAGCGGTGAGGCAGCTCATCGCAGGATACCGGGAGTCCGCCGCCTTCCTGCTCCGCTCTGCAGACGAGCTGGAAAACCTGATCCTGCAACAGAACTGAACTGTGCCAACTCCTTGTTGTCCTAGCGTGTTCATCTCACTCTCTCAGTCACACATATTAGAGCAGACATTGACATCAGCGCAGAGACACAGATGTTCATGGGTGATTCTGCTGCTCACAGTGGGTCCTGTAGGTGCGCTGCCTTCACTTATTCCCACAGAGTCATGCGTTTCAAAGGGTCACAACATATCACAGGAAGAAAAAAACGTTTATTTATGCATTCGGTTCACTTTGATCTTAGTGCCCTGTTATCTGTAGCCATTCATCCCATTCAACTCATTTTACCACTTCAACCTCCATTCATCTCAGGAAGCGATGATCTGTGGGAGAGAATCGACTTAAAATGCATCTGAACACAAGAGGAAACGACTACCAGATGTGTTAACTCTACGTCAGCTGTGCAGACTAATTATGCCCGTTTTCCACTGGTGGTCCTGGTTCAGCACTGTTTACTTTGACTTGGATTTTTTTGCTTTTCCACTGCATGGGCCGACAGATCTGATCTGAAATGTTTGTGACGCTTTCAGTCCTACCTTGAACTTTTCAGTTTCAAATGAACCAAATGATCAGGTGTGAAAGCTCCTGTCACCAACATAAAAGAAGAAGGAAAAACACATGGAAGGTGTTAAAAATGCAGCAAATATCAATGTCATATGTCTACTTATGTCAAACTGCAGGACACAGAGCCAAGCCAAAACTGTCAGACAAAATTTTCACATCTTAACACTGGACTTTATTTCAAAGGTTATTGCTTTCAGTTGCAAGTTTCCTCCCTAGTAGCTGCAGTCACACTTAATAACATCTCTATATGTTTACGTTGCTTTGCCGTAATGAGCAGCCACTCTGAGGAGGAACTGTACCAGCAGGTGGAGAAGCAACACACTGGTCCCTAATGCAAACCACGCTGTGCTGCACCGAGTCAAGCTGAACACACAGTGCCAGTGGAAAACGGGCATTCGTATTTCAGTGCCATTACTTTCTTTCTATTTTAACATCAGTGTAAAATATGCTGTACAGTGCTGTACTTTAACCGGATTGTCTGAATCTGGTCTGTTCCAAACAGATATTTGTAAGCATTTCTAAATATCTCTCTCCAAATTAGCTAATTTTTCACAAAAAACATTGCATTCTCACTGATGAATTGCTGCTAAAACACGTGGCCGCTTGCCACTGACCTGTTAACCTCAACTATTTTAGGTTATGCTGTCCTGTAGACACAAAAATATAGAGAAAAAGACGAGACAACAAAAAGTAGAAGGGCTTGACAGTTTTCAGCAAAGCAGATGTGTCAAAGCGTGTGGTTAAAAATTACACCACACTTCTTTTTATTAGCTGTTTCAAGATTCTTTAGCTTGTGGTTACTAAGAGACAGAGACTCATTACCCAGCGTGAGCTTATTTTCAGTTTACGAGTATTTTTATCACTACATCAAATGAACAGAGGCTTTAAAAAAAGCCTGGGTATGCAAATTGAGGTCTCAGACACCTGTCAGGGAACAAAAGGAGATCGATATATTGTTTAGACTTTTGGTTTTAACCAGTGCTACTGGAAAATGGAAAAAGGTGCAATATTGAAGATAATCAGCAAAGGGGTTCTTACTGAAAGGACTTTGTCAGACTGGCTTAGGCTTAGGTTTAAGGCAAAGAGGGGGAAAACATTCCCATAATCCCCTCCTGCTGTAACTGTCAAGTTGTAAAAAGTGATACAAACTGAAATCCCATGCAGCATTGTAGCCAATTTCAATGTTGTCGTTCGTTGTGAATACTGATCTTTCTCTCTAACCTCATAACTGAGGCACTTTCGTGTTTTGGGATTCAGTCGTCTGTTGTAGAAAGAAAAAGGACCTGGCAGAAAAACGAGACTTAATGTTGCACGTCTTTCTTACTTTAAAGTGATTTGGGGTCATTTTGTGAAGGAGTTGTTGTGTGAGTATTTCAGTTTTTTTGGTAATTCCTGGACACATACGCTCATCTGTCTTCATTGAGCGGATTTCAGAGTGTGTTCGTCGTCCACTCGCCTCAGACAAAGAGACTCCTTGGTTTTTGTATCGTCCCCTCTGACCTCAGCCATCGCTCTCGCTTTCCCATCTCTACATCCGCCATCACGTTTTAAAACTGTTTGAAAAGCAAAAGACAATCTCTGTAGAAGTCATAATCACGGTTTACTCTCCTGGCTTTTGGCTTTTTCGGTGTGTGTGTGTTTTCCGAAGGCACACAGAGTACTCGAACCAGATCTAGAGCACAGTCTCACAACAGACACTTTTAATGGTGAGTCACTCAGCACAAAACGCAGCGGTGTGTGTGCGTGTCCCTGTGGTGTTATTTTTAAATGACGTTTTCCGTTCAAGTGTACAAGTGGAGTGTCCCTGTGTGTGCATCATGAATCTGTGAATATTCAACAGGCTGAAACATTCCAGACAAAGACAATGACTCTTCGAGCAGCCTGCGCGGCTCGCACCTTAACGATTTGTCAGAAAGCTTAGAAAGATATATTTCTGTATTTATCACAAATCTATCAGATCTATCAGTTTATTGTACACGCATTAACACATACACATCATGTCATTATGAGGCCACAGATTTTTACATTTATCACCAGGTCACGATTGGGCTGCGTCGCATTTTTTTAATTTTTTTTTCCGTGGAAATTCAGTTCTACCTATTGCAAGTTTGGAAGCACTTTATAGCTCAGGATTAAGGTAACGTTACACAGAGATATGAGTGTCTTTACCTCATGATCAGCTTCAGCGAAAACACACAAAGGACGGTTTGACATGGCTCGCAATCAGAAGCTTTATGGAAAAACGTCTTTCCCAAACCTATGGTCAGGACCCGACCTGAGGCACCTGCTTATTTATGTGTGTCATTTTTGTTCATTTTCCTGATTACCTGGTTCATTTTTGATCATTTTTATATTGCATTATATTCATTTTTGGTTATTTTGTTCATGTTGTCTTCCATTTTGTTCATTTTGGGGTATTCTGTTTGTTTTTTATTGATTTAGTGAATATTGTTCATATTTGTTTGTTATTTGTTCATTTTATTAAAATTTTCCTTCATTTTCTTGATTGTTTTTGTCACTTATAATCATTTTTATTCATTTTGTGTATTGTTTTGTTTGTTTTAGTTTTTATTTTGCCTACTTTTTATTATTTTTATTGGTTTTGTGGATTATTGTTCATTTTCTTGATTATTTTGTTCGTTTATTATTATTGTTAATTTTTGTGCATTTTGTCTGTTTTTGGGTAATTTGTTATTTAATGTTCTGGTTTCTGATTTTGTTCATTTTCATTAATTTTCTTGATCACTTTTTTTCATATTGTGGATATTTTATTCAGCATTTTGATTGCTGCGCTCTTTTTTTTTTATTTGTTTATCTTATGGATATTTTTCTCATATTCTTAGTTTTTTTGGTATATTTTTTGGTCATTTTTGTTGTTTTTAAGCTCATTTTATTGATTTGTGCAGGAATCCACAACATTAGACATAAATAAATTCAACATTCACCCTTATGCATCCTATTATCTTTTACAGTTAAAGTGTAAATATATGAAAATATGACATTATCTGTGGGTTCCAGATTGCTCGTTTGGGTCTTGAGCCTTTAACGTTTGGGAAACACTGAGATAGAAGATTTAAGAGAAAAAAAAAAAAAACAGCCCCTTTTTGGATCCACACAGGAGCTGTGTTTGTTTATTTGTCGAACCCTGCCGTTTGCATGATCCGGGCGGGTTCAGATAATCATTGATGTTTGTGGGACTCGAGTCCTCGCACACGTCTTCCTCGTTTCCTGTTCGTTACTGTAGCCATAGCCTCCTCTCTCTCTCTCCTCGTGTTTACTCAGTGACGCTATGTTCGTACACCGACCCCCAAACCGTTTTTTTTTTTTCTTTTCCGTTCGCAGGCCTGTAAAACTGTCTCAAGTCTATGCTGAGCAACATTTTAGGTGTGTGCTGGAGTTACTGTGATCAACAACAACTACTTCTTGTTGTCACGTTGTTGTTTTTTTCTTTTCTAATAGCGCCCAATGGATTTTCTCTTTGTATTGACTGGACAATGTAATCTATTGGTGTTGATTAAAATGCCCTGGTAGCTTGTGGATTGCTAAAGTGGTCAGATATATGTACTGTATAGCTGTACAAAGAGTGATAAAAGATGTTATAAATTGTTCTTTTTTTCTGTGGGTACAGCAATGTTAAAAAAAAAAATCAAAGTGGTTTTAACCCTTGCTTGTTTTAACTTATAATTTTGTGGTGGTCTCTATTGATTCTCTTGTTATTTATATGATTTCAGTTGTTGCCTCTCCTGCACTGATAAGAGACTGTAGCTCTGTGCAGGTGGTCGTACTGTAAACCTGTGTGAAGCTTTGTATTTCCCCTCTGGTTTTGGACTCAGTGAAAGTGTGATGTTTACATGTACAGTTTTTCAGAAAACATTTTTCATTTTGTGTTTTCTTTTCTCACATTTCTACCCCCTTAATCTGTGTACATTAGCCCAGATATTTTCTTCTTTTCGTTGCTCTCATTGCATCAAATGCAGACGTGACCTCTCTACGACTGGGTCACATGGTCAGAGTGTGCCGTGGTCGGCTGGGTGTTGTGGTGGCTTCCAGCGTTTTACAAGTTAATCTTGAGTAAGAGGGAGCGTCACAACTTCTCAAAGTGGACCGGCAAAGATTTCCTAAGGATCAAGATGTCTTTAATCAGCCGTCTTAGACTATTATCGTGGCCTAGAGGAGGAGTGGAGGTGTAGAGTTACATTTATTATTCTACAGTAAGTGCTCAGAATCTTTTACTATCCGTGAAGGTACACTTTGACCTGTTGTTATATCTCCTCTGTAACATAAAAGCCATTCCCCTCTCCTGGCCTTTTAAGGGGAACCCATAAACCTCAGGAAATACTGAATCTCCAAGTTTAGTTTTTATCCACTGATTTCTTCTGAAATGAGATTTAAGTCTCTAACGAAAACCATTAACATTTATATGAGATGTCTATTGTTTTGTACATTTATCATTGTGACTTAAAAGTGGAGCTTTTTCCAGTACCTGTGACTTAATATTTTGATTTTTTGGAGTGTTTATAGGTATGGATATTTATTATTATATGTGAAACTACAAAAAGACAAAAGAAAAGGTTGAACCTGTTTCGTTTGTATGTTTCATGCAAAACTGTCCAGGTGAGATTCTCTCTGCCTCCTCTTACATATCATTAATGAGGGACCTGTGTTTGTTTGGAAATAGCGCTTTTTCAGTGTTGCACCAATGCTATGAATAAAAAAAAGAAAAAAAAACAGTGGTTTACCAACAGCAGAGTTGCAAGGCTCTCCTCTTCTCCTGAGATGTCAGTAATTGAATAAAATAGTGCGATGAGCTATCAAACTGAGACGCCAACTGTGCTTTCATTTACTAATAGTTTCTACAAACAGAGGAATATCGCATTAAAGCAAAACATGAATGTGATTTGACAAACACGTGTGTGATACGGTAACGTCCTTATGAAAGCAAAAAAGACGAAAAGCATGCAAGAAAAAAAAAGACCAAAGTAAAGGTTGAATGTGTTTTATTTGTGTTTAATGCAAAAAGATGCAGCAAAAGTGAAAAGATGCTAACAGAAAAAAATGATCAAAGACCAAAAAAAGCAAAATGGGGTGTCTCTAAAAAGACGCAAACAATATAACAGGCACAAATGAAAGAAAAAGAACATTGAGTCAAATTATTCTCACTAATATTAAAATGCTTATTTGATTTTTTTTTTTGATTTGATGTCGTAAAAGGTAGTGTTCATTAAATCAAAATGAAATAAAAAATGAAATGAATGAAAATTCATTGGCAACTTAGTTATATGTCATAACAATAATTTTGATTTTATTGCTCTAGTACAGCGGTGTCCATTCTATGGGTCCAGGGCCACATGTGGGTCTTTGGCTTCTGTAGTGGGTCAGTGGGACAGTAAATCAAAATGTAGAAAAATAAAATGAACTAAATTTAAGACAAAACCATCCATAAAATCAACAAATTTGAAGAAAATAGACAAGATAATGAACAAAAAAAAATGAACCAGATTCAGAGAAAACAGAACAAAGTCATCTACGAAATGAACAAAAAGAGCAACAAATTATTAATTGAATGAATGAAAATGAACAACATAAAAAAGATCCATAAAATGAACAAAACAGTCAAGTAAATGAACAAAAACAACAAAATTTGCAAATATGGCAACAAAAATGAAAAAAGAATCCACAAAATAAACAAAAAATGAAAAATAACAAGAAACTAAAAACAAAAAATATCTACAATGAATAGAATAACTAACAAAATGCAGAGGTGGGTAGTACTCGAGTGCATTTACTCCTTTACATGTACTTGAGTAGTAAAGGTGTAGTCTTTACTCGTAGTCAGATGCATTTGTGATTAAATAAATGTACTTCTACTCAGTTACATTTGGCACTGCTCAAAGAGTAGGGGTTGTTTTTATGCATCCGAAATATCAAAAAATTGCTAAATAATTCCAAAATATTAACAGAATGACCAAAAATACACAATGTAATGAGCAAAACAAAAAGAAAGTAAGTAAAAGGAGCAAAATGCCAAATACAATTTGAACAAATTTAGATCAATAATAGAGAAAACATCAACAAAGTAAAAAAAGTTGGCAAAATAATGCATAAAATATTTTTTAAATGAACGTAATAAGCAAAACAATCAAGAAAACATTAATAAAATGAACTTTTTCCATTTTACTCCTACTCAAGTACTTATTTATTTGCTTATTTAGAGTACTTCTACATCTACTTTGAGTTATTAGAATTATAAAGTAACAACACTTTTAAGTGAGTATCCTTTCTATGTACTTTGCCCACAATTGACAAAAATAACAAACATGAACAAAATGACAACAAATTTATTTTGTCCTATGTCATTTGGTACATAAGGGGTTCAAAATTTTTTCGTGGGTGTCCTCATATATTTTTTTTTTCTTTCTGTCAAAAAATGGCTCTTTGATTCTAAACCCATAGTTGAACTCGCATTTGTTTTGTGAGTGAAGGCATTTGTCCACTAGAGGGCAGCAGAGGAACAAGAAGAACCACAGCTACTGGTCAGGGTAGGACAAAACTGTGCATGGTTTGAATGTAGATTTATAACAATTATAATAATAATGATAAAACTGTACTCTAAACGTATCACTTTACACCAACAAAAACTCTACATCTCTAGCAAAAACCAACCCTTCTTGAAAAATTCATACATGTTGTAAGTTTAAAGACAAGTTGTGATTTGAATAAGTATATGACACACTGTTGGTGTAAATGAAAAGTGTGTTTTCTGAGTGATAATAAAAATACAAAAGTTCAAAATAAGAACTTATATTGGGCTTATTTTGTTCATTTTTTAATTTGAACTGTTAATTAAAAAATGAAGAAAATAAGCACTGCCCCTAAAAATTACGAGAATAACCAGCAGCAGAAACTAAATAATCACCAACAAACTAACAAAAAAAAGATTAAAATGAATAAACTAATCAACAAAAGTGAGCAAAACAAAATGCAGAGAACATGGAAGAATAACCAAATCCATTTATGCCAAAAGATAAAAACAGAAAACGTGTAGTGAAATGTCACCTTTTCCAGTTACGTTTAGTGTTTGACAAACTGACTGAAGCATGTTTGTTCATTCACTTTTTCATTTGATAAATACATCAACTACAAATGTCAGTAGTTTCAGTGTCAACGCTTCATAATTTGTGCTTAAGCCCTAAAAAATCTGTAATATCACCACTTTTCCATCTGTACAGAACTCCACAAACTCACCACAAAATCTGCAGCACGTACTCTGTGTTCTGCAAAAACAAACAGCTCATGGTTTTTTTTGCATCAACACAGAAACTATTTTTGGAATAAACACACAAAGGGAAAAAGCACACGCTATAAAACATTTTGTTTGCAGAGCTGTGTGCAGATGTGTTGAAAAACAAATGTGTGAAAAACAGAATGTACTGTCAATACAGGTAAGGAGAATGGCTTACATATTTCTCAAAGTGTTCCTCGAATTACAAAACCACAGTAGAAAAAAGTTTGTTGTTAAAAATAGAACAGAAAGGGGGGGAAGAGGACATGGATCCTGTCACACCCCAGCTTTTCCTGGGCCCTGCTTGGGGCGGGGGGCCCTCCCGGTGGGTCTGGAGGCTGTGCTGGCTGCATCCCTGGGCTGCGACTGTGAGGTGCATGGTCGCCCTCATATT
>JAQQAE010005923.1:0-17163 GCA_029823295.1 Pseudamia nigra
CACTGAACAGCCCGGGTCATTTCCCCTTGGATTGAAGTTTGTTTTACATTTAGCTGCTACCAGTGTGCAATGACCCGGGCTGTTCAGTGAGGCCAAAGCGGAAGTAACTTAAAGTTGTAATACCACTGTTGGCTGCTGGGGAACCGTTCATGGGCATTAAGAAGCCCCGACTCCCATAGAGTGAAACTGTGAATACTTTTTGTCATGAGTCATTATGGTCTCAAACATTTTATTTGGACCCTCTAATAAATTATCTGATAATGGCAAATCATCTGCATCAAATTTCTGCTGTCCTGGGCTTTGATTGAGATGTCGCTATGGTAACTCAATTCGCCAGCGGAGCCAGACCTTCGTATCGTCCATTTATTTAATATGGATGTAGTTTTACCAGAGACATGTTGAACTGCAGTTGTGGGCAAGTGTTTCCACTAACAACAGTCTAATATGACTTTGTCTGGCAATGCTTGGTGAAGTTTTACTTCATCAGTAAGCTAGCGGCTAGTATTAGCTGTTCCATGAGACCCCTGACATACTATGCTCCGGTAGCTCCGCTGCCATTTGTCCAAATATGGTTACATCCTGTTTTGGCTCTGAAATGTCATGCAGGAAGTGGCAACCCAATTGGCCTCAAAATGACCCCTTCATAAACCAGAGTGACGTCATGATCACTCTGTTCACTAATATATACAGTCTCTGGCTGTTACTCATCAGAAAAATAGCAAGGGAGTCAGTTAAAGTTGTAACAGGGTGTGCTCAGGGATCAGCCACGTAGGGCTAAATTTGAACACATTAGATATCATTTTAAACCAAATTGAAGAATGAACGGTGGACAAATCAAACTTTTCCATATTAATTAGGCTGTTCATATACACCAATCAGCCATAACACTGTTTATTATAATGTTGAATTATACTGTTCTAATGGCTTTTGTCAGTGGGTGAATGTATCAGCAAGTCAACATTTAGTTCTCAAAGTTGTTGCACTGAAAACAGCAAATTGTCCAAACTAAATAAGGATCTAAGCAACTTTGATGAGAACAAAATTGTGATGGTGCATGACAGTCATTGCATCCAAACCTAAAGATCTTGTTGGGTGTTCTAGTCTGCAGTGGATAGTACATCAACAAAAGTGTTGTAGGGATGAACAACAATCCAACTATTTGTGAAATGTGTTGGAAATATTTTCGGTTAGATTCATGAAGGTCCGAGCTCACATCTTACAGTTTCTGAAGTATGTGTCACTGTAATGTCTAACGTGTAATGCACAGCCAGTTATTACAGCAGCTTTCAGAGGTCTGGTGGAGCTCGTGCCACTGTGTGTAAAGGAAACATTTTTCAAACATTACCTGCCCATCGGTGAACTGGTTGAACTGCTGCTGTCCCTGCTGTACCTCTGTCTGTGTGATCTGAAAGGAAAAAGACATGCAAAATTAAGAAAAGGTAGAGAGAAAAAAAGAAAACTGTGAAACAGGGATGCTTAAAAAAGAACACATTCCAACTGAAAAATTCTAACAGAAATAAGTAAACAAAGATAGGATAAATATAACCTTTCGTATTTGATTACCTGCTGGGTGTTAGCAAGCGTCTGAATCTGTCCTTGGACCACTTGAGCACCGGAAACAGGCTGCGCTAAACGGATGTATTGGAGCTGGCCGGTATTTAGCTGCACCTACACCAGTGCGACACAAGGGGGAGACAACAGTTAATCCAGAGCAAAGGTCAATGCAGAGGTCAGAGCCATTGTCCTGTTTTGTATCACAGTAACAAGAATAACCCTCTGTCATTAGGCAGTTTTTTTAAATGTTTCACTTTCTAAAATATAGGTTTACTGGCTCTAATGAAACAACAAAGGATACAGATTTCTCAAAAAAATATATAGATCTGTCACTTTGTATCTTAGAATTCTCCTTGCATTTGCTTAATGGGTGAATTTTTTTAAGGAATTTAAAATAGCTCCCTTGGTCAACGGGACTGGTCCCAGATCGACACCGACAATTACGTTTGAAGATGTCAGATTTTTGTTCATGAAGTTGTCTTTGTCAAGCATGTCCTGGCAAATATTAAGACATACCATAAAAGCAAAGACAAAAATTACCGGGATTTGCTGGATCTCTCCTGTGTTGGTGATGATCTGCTGCATGACCTGCATGGTCTGACCCTGGGCTTGAGCTGTTTGAGCCTGACCCTGTGCTGCCGCTGCCTGCACAATCTGTACCTGCTGACCCTCACCCACCTGCATGGCCACCGGAGCGCTCTGATGAAGAGAAGGCAAAAGAGGAAAGAAGACAGACACATAAGCAATGCATCAGCTTTTGAATCCCCACAGGAAAGTGATTTATTACAAAAAGCAACCGAGGGACTGCCAACTTTCCTGGAATACAGCATTAATTCAGCAGTATGAAGGCATGTATTCTTAAAGAGACTGCAGAGAACATTAGGTGACAAGGCAGATTTCAAACCACTCTTTCTCTTCTGTCTGTCACACAATCCAGGAAAAGGCCACCTGATCTCATGCTGCAGTCAGACGTGCAAACCTCAGTCACCTGAGCAGGTAAGAGCGGCAGCCACTTACAGAGCTGTTGCAACACAAGGCCACCTGAGTGTGTGTGTGCCAACTGAGTGTAGATGCTGCAGATGCATGAGTGTTTACCGTGATGGGTGTGCCCTGTGATTGCACCTGCACTTGCTGCAACTGCTGCATTGTGGCACCTTGCAGCATCTGATGGCCGACAGAATAAACAACCAGGAGGGGGAGGATGAGAGAATGAGAGAAAGACACACAGTGAGAAAGCAGCGACTGCAACAGCTTAACAAACACATGGATGCAAGCACATATGAGGGTGTGCAGAGGAAGCTTCAATGTTAGAGAAACAGAGACATAAGCAGCAAATGATAGTGAAATACGCAAGTAAAACAAGGAAATGATAAGGAGAATCGACAAATTAAAAATACAACGTAAATGTGAACAGGATTTTAAAACTTCATTATGTGGAGGTGGTGACCTGCGAGAACAATGATAGAAATGGTGCCAAGATGACCTGTGGCGGGTTTGAAAAGAATCTCTACCCATCACCTTTATCTTTCATTTTCACCATATTTGTGCAATCTCTTTTTTGCAATCTTCACAACAATTGTCTAGCATGTGTTAAAAGTTTTACTTGTACATCAGTATACCCATAGAGGTAAAGTATGTAACACTTCCCAGGACTGAGCAGCAATAGGAGAGACCACTGCATGTCATTTATGCTTTGTCCAGACATCTGACCAACAAGAGGCACCAGAGTGTGACTGTGTGTGTTCACAGCACAAAGTGTTGTCTCTCAGACAGACATGTGCCACACTAAAAGTAGTGCATGGAGAAAACAGAATCAACCAGAATCCCTTCGTTTATGTATTACCCATCCACGTTGCGTGTTGTTATTGGCTGGAGGTACAAATTCACTGCTCAAAGGTCGCTGCCCAGAAACATCCTTAACATAACGAAACAAGGGAAGCATGGAAAATACAAGCAGAGGATAGTGTCTCTGCTTGGAAATACACATCCATTACACTGACAAGAGGGTCACGAGTAAGATGCATCTACTTTTTTTTTTTAATAAAAGATACCTGTTTCATAGTATGCCTTTAAGTAGGAAATGATATGACTTCACAACAAGGTTTGCAGTAATACAAAGCTGCACTAGCATTACCAGACTGACTTTACACTGCACCACACAGCAGAGGAAAAACATACAATTAGCAGGTTGCAGTGACAGGGAGAGCTGTCATAGAGCTTTAAAGCCATCAAAAAGCATTTTAACAAACCAATGCAAGGGACTGACAGTTCCTTATGGCACACCTTAATGAGCTGCCTTAATAACAGCCTAAATTAAACTCTAAGGTGTGTGTCAAAGTGTGACCTCCATGCTCTCACAGCAGGGACTGCAGCAGTAGTAGTGGTGGTGGTGAATCAAGCCAAGTCTAAATGACTATGACAGCTCAGCTAAAGGCAGTCTGCTGAAGCAGCGTGAAGCACCACGGCAGCCCAGCAGCACAGCTACATAGCATACAAACACCAAGCTGGAGAGAGTTTATGAGCAAAAGTAGTAGGCATTAGATAATGAGAAAGGCAAACAAATATACATATCATTTACAACTAGTTGGTGAAATTACACTGAGGGGAATGTGTGTCTGTGTATGTGTGAAAGTGAGATGGAGAATATGACTACATTGGATAGACATCAAGAAGCATTGACTGATCCCTGTTTTTGGTTCTTACAGATCATTTCTTTAATAGTATTTGAAACACATGCCATCAGACAATAATGCTTCAGATTCAGAAAAATCTTTTTGGATTGAGAACAACGAGTTTGTCCTCTTTATAGCAGTGTGCATCACTTACTAGAAAAAAAATAGCACAGCACCTAAGGCCCAACAGATGAATTCAGCCATTATTCAAAAAGTATACTTGCAGAACATGAAAAATCTGGAGCAAGAAAGTTGCATGAACAGCAACTGAGAGTAGAACTACCAAACCATTTCAGTTCAGTTATTGTGTTACTAGTAATAATTGCACCTGTTTAATTCATGTGATGTGGTGAACTGTAATTATATAGAGCAGTGCCTGAAAACGCTTCAGATGAAGCATGTGAATGTGTGCTATGAACTGGGTGTGTACTGGGGGTCTGTTAGTGCTTCTGGTAGTAGAAAATTCTCCAAAATGTGACTCAAGACTCACATCAATAAAGTAAAATGATCCAAGTGACATGACCTTTACAGCCCAATTTCTACAGGGGTCATTACTGTTTCGAAAATTTCATTTGTTTTCACTTACACTTTCATTTATGTTTTATGAATGCAGGAGTAGTTTAATTTGAGGGAATTGACTCATATTTATTAGTTCATATAAAGGCCTGATGTGGAAAAGAAATGATACTGTGATATATATTTTCAGTGCTGTGATACAAAATACTGTGTATATATTGCATTACATATATTTTTAAGTAAAACTGTTTTGTAGATGAAACCATGAAATGTGTCACTCAAAATTTTTAAAAGATTTATCATCCTAGAGTTTGAAGTAGATAAAGGATTGTGTGCTATTATGAATAACACAGACCTACGGTATGTGAAGAAGACTGCCTCAATAACCCTGCAATGATTTGGCGACAGGTTGAAAATATAATTCAAATTAAGCAAAGTTTAAGCAATACCCAACATGCTCTTCAAAAGGCATGTGAAATTTGAAATGTAGCTGGAAAAAATGGTATGAGATGCTAATAAATCTAAATACATAATTACTTGTTTTTGACATGATCTGTACTGTTTGAACAAATTACTTAGACTAAACTCCTATTGTACAGAGTACAGTCATGTTTATAATTAACTACATGGTGAGGAGAAAAGACATGCAGAAGCATAAAACTCAACAGGACCTAGAACAATAAGGTTTAGGGTTTCTCTAACTGAACATATACCACCCAGAGGTGTCAAACCATGTGCCATGGAAAGCCGAACATATTGTAGATTTTCTTTTCAGTCAGTCTCCAACCAGCAGATTTTTACTGATTAGCTCCTCCCCTCAATTTGAAGGAGCGATGATCAGTGAAACCTACTTTATCAACTGGCTGAAAAGAAAACCTGCAGTGTTGGGCCTCCACTGCACACCGTTTGACACCTGCACACTTAACTCTCCAAAGTCACTGTTAGTGCAGCCAGCCCTCTCACTACGTCAGTTCAATCCGTAATTTCACTCCATGTTTTCACCTCGTCTTTCCGTGCTAATCACCTGCGTGGTGCTCCAGCTGAAAAACATCATGACACCACCTAGACTCTGTTTCATTAGTCAGGACTTCATAACAGAACCAAAACTTCTAACACAAATTCCTGCAGGTTAGAGCTGGTTAAGAAAACAATTTTAATGTGACAAATCACTGTAAACAGGCTACAGAAACACTGTGAGCAGAGCCACACTGATGCTACATCCTGTCATGCGCCAAGGGGACATGAATGAATGAGTGAGAGCAGTAAAGCTGCGCTGTAGCACAGAGTGAGGTGAAACTGCACAGCGGCTTCAACCAACTACATGGCTATACTGATGCTGGCGATATAGTCATTTTTTTGTACCATCCTCCAATTCAGCCACAGCACATCGAAGATATTCGATATACTGCCCAGCCCTAGTTCATATTTACTTTGAATTTTTAAAGCGTTAATTGTAGCAGTTGTAAAAGTCACCCTTCTCACTTTTTGTCCTTTTTTAGTTTTAGTTAATGGTTATAATTATGACTCCGACAACATCATCAGTTGAGAACAGGCCTCAGTGGCTGTGTGATCAGGTCAGACTCTTAGTCCCTTCATCAATATTTTATACATTTCTTTACTCTTCTACAAAGTGTCACATTAACTCATTTCATGGGTTGTGTCCTTGTCTTTTTGAATCTTGATGTATGTCTTTTGCATTCTGTAACCTTGTGGAAAGTTCTCTAAATGGGGTAGAACAGTTACCTGTCCTTGCTGTGGCTGCGCAATGATGATCTGCCCGGGCTGGATGGTGGCGGCTGTCTGTGCTCCAGGCTGCTGGCCCTGCTGAGTGCCCTGCACCTGAACAGCCCCAGGCTGCTGAGCCAAGGTGAAGTAGTACTGCACCGGCTCAGCTGGAGCTACTGACTGACGCATCTCCTCCTGAACATAACACACATGCAAACACACACAATGAAGGAGGCCTATCAGTTTGTTTCATCTCCATGAATTATTTTTGTGGGTGAAACAGTAGAGGAGGGCAGGTCTGATAAATAACTGATGGGTTGTGGCTGAGGAAGAGTAATGTAATCTGGACCTAAGATCCATGACACGCATCGTACTGGTTCATACAGAACATCCACAAAATCTAAAAAAGTGTCAAAAGTGTTACATTTACACAGTGCCACACCAGAGGCAAACTGGTGGAGATGAACATGCTAGTTTGTGTAACAAAGTATTCTGTCTGACCTTGCAGAGGACTCTGAAATTCAGCAATAGTGCTTGTTAATATAATACTCTCTATTATGAAATAAAAACAGTGACTGTAAAAACATTTTAATCACCTGCTGGAGGTCATCCATAGTACATTACATAAACCACATAGACCATCACACCACAGCTCAGTGTCAATCATTGGTACATGGGACAGAAAACATTTTTTTTTTTTTAAAAAAAGACAGACACATTCAGTGCATTTTTTACATAACTGATTAGTGTTTTCAGTATTGAGTTCCAGTTTGAAGTCATCATCTACCTCATCAGTAAGACCAAAATAATTCACAGATTTTGTCAGTTTTCAATAGCAAACCAGACAAAAATCTGAGCAACTGCTTGTTTTGTCTTTTTGCTCAAAGTGTGCTTTATAATATTCATGTAATATAATCACAGCTGTTACAGAAAATGTGGAAACTATTGCCCTTCCATCCCCTCTCCATCTATTGCTATTATTTATGTTGTCAACTAGTACCACTTTAAGTGTAAATTAAATTTGACATTTTTCTACAATTTCTTTCACTTTTTAGATCATACAAGGAACATCTGTCTAAAAGGTGGGACCATAACATGGTCCCCATTACTTCAGAAATGTAGTGTCAGAGGTCAAAGTTACTTGGACCTCAAGTCTGTCCGTTCTTCTGAATGTAATGTCTCAGGAACGACTTGAGGATTTTTTTCACCTTTTTGGTACAAATATTCACTTTGAGTCAAGAATAAAGTTTGGTAGCCAAAGGTCAAGGTCATTGTGACCTCACAACACACATTTTGGTACAGGTACTTGAGAGAACAGCCTGATAGGTTATGGTACAATAACAATGAATATATATTACTGAACTTATGGTTAAATTCAGCAGAAAAACAGTTTTCTCCAGAATTCTCTGGGTACATATTGGACCACTTGATCAGTTTGTTTGATGCATATAAAGAAATTCTACCGTCAAGTCTCAACACAGACGACAGCAACATGGCAGCTCCCACTGTGATATTTTAGCTTTACTTTTCCATAACAGCAGGAAGCAGCATCACACCATCTTCTATCGTCTGATTGATAGTCAGTTTACAAAGCACATCTCAGCAGGTTGAAAGCTTGTTAGTTTGTCAGAGTAACAATGACCAAAAAGCAGAGCTTCATCATGATGGTGTCTCCGTCACCAGAAGCGTAAACACCCCTCTCCCAGCTCCATGACAACACAGCTGAGAGTGTAGGATGTTTACATGCCTGGAGATGGTCTACTTGACAACAAATTTAAATATCTCACTTCTCCATCTGGTGTCCTAAATGTATATGAAGTACTGTACACCAATCTTCTACTTGAGCACAAAATGGCTGTGATATAGCATTTACTGTAGGAAAAGAAACTCAGTGTATTTTAACTGCATTAACTGATGGCAGTGGAGACTTTCATCAAATACTCAGTGATGATGTACTCGTAGCATTGTTGTTCAAGCTACTGTTGACTGTCAGTGGCAATAAGATGCTGCAAACATCCGACTGAAAGCCATAGCTGTCCAAACCCCAGCTTCCAGTCAAGGATGTTTACAGCCCCTCCATGTTGCCAAGTATCCAAAAAAAAAAAAACAAAAAAAAAAAATCACCTGATTAAGTCCCAAAACCTGTAGAGATTCTGGCTAGTTCAGGTTGTGTAGGTATCCGACACTTAAAAATAATGCCTTTTTAAGGATTTTTTTTGCATCATCAAATCATTTTCTTATTCACAATTTGAATATGTATGTGTTCCCACTCAGACACAACTGATGTTGATCTACACTTTGCTAATAGACTTGTTCGGTGCAACAACAGTATCAATTAAAAAAAAAAAATTTTTAAACAGAATTAGTTACAAAGTCTAATGACATTTGCAAAAATGTTTGAAATTAGGAGACATTGTAAGGACCTGCACACACCCTTGGTGTCACAGTGCTGCTAATAATACTAGCATGGCAGTGTCTCTCTACCTGTCGTTTAGGGGGCTTCAGGTCATCCCGCGGCACAATGTCAATCAGGAAGTCAAACTGATCAAATTTTGTTATAGCCATGGCAATGTCATTCCTCTGTAAAGATGAAAAAACAGAGTCAGACATGAGGAATAATTATGCTAAGTCATATATGCAACTACCTATAAATAAACACACATGAAGGCCTAAGGTCAACTTCCTGATATAACCAGAGGAGAGGCTACTGCGGAATGAAAATAAAGTTAGAGTACATCTCAAACAGAAATCCAAACCGATTATTGAGGACAAGTTATACTAAAGGGTAGCTAGTTTGTTTTCTTGTCAGATGAGCATAAACTTTGACTATAAATACAGTACAATATAGTTCCTAGATGTGATAGGGAAATGAACAGGAGTGATGTTTTCCTCCACTTCATTCTGTGTTGCTATACCCTTTCCTATATCCTCAGCAGTGTGCTGTCTCTGTGGAATTTTCCACAGGATATTGGCTGTCAGGACCCCCCATTGTGGCCCTCTCTGCACTTGAGGCTATTTATAGCAGCTTGATTAATATCTGGTAACACCAGGTCACATCTACACTTGTTCTATTGATGAGTGTTGCTATGGTGACCTCAATTGGCATGCCCTCTTCACAATAGGACTCTGCGTGTGTGTATGTATGAATGAACATGTGGAAATGAAGGGCTCCGTTTTTATTCACTACAGCACAAAAAATTTTTACACATTCATACAGCGAAATGTCACACACAGCTTGTGTGTCATCTGTGGTGTAAACATGTAAAACCTTAGCAGTAAGTGAAGTTTTTATTTCTGGAATGCAGTACAAAGTTAAACCAACCCAGAGTGGCTTTAAAAAACAGGACGGAGATAAGCCAAGACAGCAGTGAAGTGATCTTCAAAGCAGTTCTTTAATTTGAGATTTCTTCAAGAGTACATGTGATGTAACTGATTATACTATGTATTTTTCCATCCTTTTTTCTACAGTGATGGACATCCACACACATTCATGGGTTCCTAATCTCATAGGAGGTGTCTGAATGGATAAAATGACCTTTAAGGCTTTCACATTGAGCTCTACACACCTCCCCCTTGACATCCAGGTGTGACAAGCTTTGGGCCAAGTTTTTCAACTTTCCCCATCCCGTATTCCCTGCTTCCTTTTCCTCCTCTTATTCAACAGAGGAGAGAAAATGGTAAAGTGGGTCACCAGCCCAGTTCACTTTGCTTTCAAAGTCAACGGACAGAGAAAGAGCTAAACAGAGGTATTTCCTCAAGGGGACGCTGGTATGGGGCCTCTGCTTGTACATGTGTACAGATAAAAGACGACAAACTAATAACTCACCTAAATAACACTAGAGGGTGTGAAAAGAATACAAATATAGATGTGCGAAAGGAAACAAAGATGCACAGTTAATGCATGGTTCAGCGATTTTAATTTAAGTTTTTATTAAAACATACTTTTTCTTGTCACATTGGGTCCAGATGAATACACTGAATGAATGCAGGGGCTTGTACGTGGCTTTATGCAATTCCAAACTCTTTATAAACAAAGCTGAGTATCAAATGCATTATGTTTAACAAGCCTGATTCAAGCCATTATATCCAATCAATTTTAATCAAGATATTTTTAGGCCTAAATTTAAGATTATTCTGTTTTAGACTTTACTAAGAACTCACAGAAAGACTTGGATTTTTACACAATACATAGTGGGTTTCTGACCTGTAGTGTGCGTCTCTTGTTGTCCTCTGTGTGGATCCATGCTCTGAGGGTGAGCTCTGTGATGAAGATCTGAGCTGCCTTGGCAAACAAGACTGGAGCCTCTGCACTGATCATCTGTACAGAAAAGATGGAGGGGTTACAACATCAATAACATCTGATTGAGACTGTCAAATTGAGACTGCACAAATAACAGTTATTTATGCTAGTACCCCAGTCCATCACACCAGTTAAAGAGAACTTTGCTGATTCTCATATTATTATTAGTCAAAACACTTAAGGTCCCATACTGTGAAAATCCATCTTTAGTGGATGCTCAGATCTATATAAACTCTATGATTTGATACAAAAGATATGAAAATATGAACTTGCACAGTGCTGTGCTAATATTAGTGCCACCTCCATAAGCCAATTGCCAACATTCTTGAGCATTTTTAAATTATCTTTGAAAATTGCATTATTCTGTGTTTACAGCAGGCTTGTGTCAGAATATGATCCCAGGGCATCCTGAAAATGTGTTTTCTGTTAAAAAGTCAGTGGTTTTCACAGCTTTGACTGAAAACAGAATATGTCAGATTTGAGAGACTGCCCTGGAAAACGAGGCAAAATCAAAAACTGACATTATTTTCTCCACATCTTAACAGAAATATTTGATAGACATCTTGAATATGAGTGGTATAGATATAATGTGTTAAGATATGAGACTATTAAGAATTTCTATTCTTTTCATCGCAACCATCCTTTGTTCCTATAACATCTTCACACGAGTGAAATCAGTTCTGCAGAACTTTCAAAGTAAATTATTATTATTATTACTTCGAACATCTTTCTCCATACATGTGAAGTTTAATGTATGAGCTTTAATGAACAGTAATTACTCTGCACCACTTGCTCACATGTGCAGGCACACATGCAGTGAAAGTGGCTGCATCAGAGCTGACAGAAGGGTCTTTTCTACAGATATGTTAGTGATCTCTTGATTGCTTTACGACTTTAAGTACCTGCTTAACTAAGGGGATAGCGTTCAACACACACACACAGACACACACACACACACACACAACACATTCACATACGTACGAGGATGCACCCTTTATAGACCACAAGCAGTCCTAACTGATAATCTGTATAGCTTAACAGATACGTTAATGCAAATGATAACCCCTCTGATCAAGAACCACAACCTGAAACAATGGGAAATATGTTTTTAAAAACAGCTGGAACTTTGTAAAGCAAAAGGACTTACTGTCCAAAGAGTAAGAAAGACCCCAGTGTTTGCGTAAAGTGATTTTGTAAATTGAAATGTGCATTAATATGCTTGAATGCACAAGTCATTTTCACATAAACAGCGGACTTCTAATCAACATTCACTGACGAATGTGCAATTGCTGATGATGCTTTTTACATTGTAAAATTACCTTCACTGCAAGCTTCAGTGGCATTTACAGACACTGATGACCCACAAACCAACAGGCTGAAAGACGGTAAGAACCAAAGTGCTTAAAAAGTGAACCATGTGAAAACTAAGGGAAAAATCGGTTTGTTATATCTATACATTTTATTTTGTCTCATATGTTATACCAAATTGCAGTCAGATAAAGTTGGAATGACCAGACTTTAAGTGGATCTTTTTCACTTACGTGAATTTTAAAAATTTAAGCAATGTAGTCCCAGCTAGACCTGCAAAAATTATAAATAATTATTAGGACTGTCAAAATTAACGCGTTAATCCGGATTAAGCCATTTGCATGATTAATCATCTTACATTTTTAAACGCAATTAACACACAATAAGTCATATATCAAGGAAAAAGTGATGAAATCTTATGTTACATTTGACCCACCTCACTGAAAACTTCTTTAGTATTTACTGCTTCAAAGTCAATTTAAATGTTAAAGTTGAAGTCTTTACACATTTTGAAACAAATTACATTACTTACTGATAAAGGCAGTGCACCAAGTGTAAAAAAGCAAAAACATCTCAGAATATTACAGAGGTTCTGTTAAGTTCCACAAAGCAGGTGTAATTTCCTTTAGTTACACAAGTTTAAATTAGAAAAAAATATACAAGTTAATGTAAAATAAGTAATTTTAGTTGCGTGTCTATATCACCTATCATGAGTGGTTTTGCTTCCACAAAATGAAAAACAACAAATGGGTATTGTGATTCATCAAAATGAATCCAGTGACCCTGTGATTAATTTAGATTAATAACAAATGAGTATTAATTGTGATTAATCAAAATTAATCCACAGTGACTGTGATTAATCAGATTAAAAATATTAATCGTTTGACAGCCCTAATAATTATCACATCTCACCTCAGTTATTTCAAATAATCCAGTATCATCTAAATAGCCCTCCTTCCAATCATTATGATTGCTGATGTAATATTAAATTATTTTGGGGTCTTACTTTGACGTCTTCATCCAGCTTCATGATCTTTTTGATTCGAGCTAAGGGTAGCTCCTGCACACGGAAATCCTTCTGGAATTAATAAACAACACAGTGAGAAATACAAAAAGACCAAAAGGACATTCACTACCAGTCAAAGGTTTGGACATACTATATTTCAATGTTTTTTTTTTAATTATTATTTAACATTGCACATTAATACTGAACACATCCAAACTTAAAAAAAACATGTAGGCAATTATACAGTAAACAAATACAGATCCAGAGCATAGATTTCTACAGTAGTTGTAGATGCATTAATAGGGCTATTGACTCTGTACCAACCCTTCCTGAGTCACTGATGGTCTAAAGCGCATTAAGAAGGCAAGGCAAATTAACGCTTGACAAGGCAGACTTGTGATTTGAGAACCGTTTCAAGTGACTGCCTCATGAAATGAGGAGACATTGCCATGAAAGTAAAAGCTGTTGTCAAAACTAAACGAGTCTACTTTGGACAATCCAATGCATAAAACATGTGTGTCTGGGTTATTAGACACTTGTTTATTACATAGTTCCTTATATGTACTTGTCTTCAGAATTAATGTGCAATGTTAAAAATTAAAAATACAGAAAAAATACTGAAGGATAAGGTACATCTCAACTTGGACTGGTAGTTTATATTACAAGCAAATTTTGTTTTTTATTTCTGTTTCAGTGATGGTACCACAGTCAGGTTCCTGATCTCCTCCATGACACGGGGCCAAAAGGACTGCAGGGTTTGCTGTGCATCGCTGCCTCCGGCTCCAAATGCATCTGCAGACATCCTCTACTGTGCTGCATGGACAAAGGACAAAAAGGTTCATTATAAAAAGAAAACAAAAAGGCATGGATGATTCACACACACCCAAAACAGGTCACATGCTAAGGATGTATTGTACAGTGTCTGTTATAATCCAAGTCAGGCCTGCTCTGGTTTGAGCTCTTCCTGTGTATCAGAACCACATATCCTATCACAGTCTATAATTATAGTACAGTGAAATCTAAATTAGGGCCACAACGGGTTTCTATTCTCGTCCTTGTGGGATGCTGACATGCTCGAGAATCCACCATCAGACTAACTACAAGCTGCCTGGATTTGAAGTCTCAATTGACTACAGCAGATAGTTGGAGCTGCTTTGCAAACACAAGGACGTCATGTGCCAGTCAGCTGCGGCTGTGGTTGGTTCTGGCGGCGACCCCACACGCCAAGAACACTGAAGTCACAGAGCAAGGAGCATGTATGTTTGTGTTTTTTTTTCCCCTCACAACAGCTGCATTCCACTTTTAGGTTGAGGGGTGCACACTGTGGACACAAAAACACACAGACACGTGCTGCTCAAATCAGCAAAAGTTGTAAACTGAAATGCCAAACACACATTCACATAGACATAAAGCTTCTCCTACAAGGGGCCTGATGGTTTAAAAGAGGATCCAGCAGGTTACTATGGCATGCCAGGAATCTGCTGGGAATATTGGCCTGCCTGTCTGAGCACGCAGAGCTTGGAGTGTCTGGATTGCACTCTTTCACTGTGTCTCTGCCTCTGTGAAAAGATTCGGCAGGGGGAAGAAAAGAAACATGGGGGGAGACAGAACAAGAGATGAGTGTGCGGAGGTACTCAAGAGAGACGGGGGAGGCGATTGTGTGTTGCCGAAGAAGAGGTTGTGCCTTGTCCAGTTTAGCATTAATCCAGCACTAAGACAAAGTGCCAAAGGCTTTAACAGGGGGACGAACGAGACAGATAGGGCCACAGTCAGACTGTTGTACAAACTAGCTATGTGGGTCAAACAAGACAGAACAAGAGGGCGACACCAAAAACAAAAAAAAGACAGAGACATGATGGTACAAAGACTGTAAAAAGAGAAGTGGGTCCCTCCACCCCCTTTTTTTTCTCCAAGCCAACAATCACAAATGGCTCCTGCTTTAGTGCAGACCAATACAAAACAAGACATCCTTGTGGTTTGGTTTCTGAGGTTCTGTTGTCCACTTCAGCTTTTATTCAAACCACTTAAGTGCAGACCTCTACTCAAAAACATAATGTGTAAATGAGTTACAGTAGCTTATCACTAATTTAAAAAGAAGTTACCCAACTGATTTTTGACTAGGAAGAATCTCCTCTCACAGTAGTGGAAGTTACTGAATGATATAGAAGCAGGCCTGCTACAAGCCGCACTGTCATTCAGTTTTCAGCAGAGTAGCCTAAATCAATGAGACAGAATGGCAGCAGGGGGTGGCTTTATATAAATCAATCAGGCCGCTTGTAGCTATGGCATGCCAGGCTAATGATTGACCTTGACAATGTCTCCCCTTTTGTCTGTGACGCTCCAGTGTCCAGTTGCATTTCAAGGTTGATTGAAACCCTGCAGTCACTGCAACAATCCCAGCATTCTACAGGGCAGGAATGACTGTCGGGAACTGTAGTTTTCCCTCCTCAGCTTGATGTGTGAACTGGCCCCCTCACCCAAACAGTTCTTTGGTGATCTGTGTGTACTGTGTGTACTGTGCTGTAGTGCTGAGTAACAACAGGAGGTATTAAATCAATGAGATCCATTTGTTTTTTCCAGCAAAATAGGATTTTACCACCCATATCAGCACTTCATCTTGTGATATTTCTCAAAAGGACAACCTTGTGTATCTGTGTGAGCCAGCTTGTGTGTCTCCCTCCAACTGGTTGTCTGATAAACAATAATTAGGCAATTCACTTGACAGCATTAGATGCAAGCGTCACACTAATTTCCATGGTAACAATGCTGTCACCCGGAGGAAACAGAGCAGGGTAGAGGACTGAAAATAGTAAAGAATTCATTGATAAAAAAAAATGGTTCTGCCTTTCACTGTAAAATACGTAATAACATTTTTGCATTGTAAAACTATGTAAAAATATCAAGCCTATGAATGTCCACTCACAGTTAAAGTACCCAGAACAAGATTTATACAAGTTGTCCAGCATAGCAACAATCTAGCTCTGATGACAGCTTTGCACACTCATGGCATTCTCTCATCAGATTCATTCATTCAGATGGTTTTCTTTTCACATGTGTGCTTTGTCAAAAGTTACTTTATGCCATACTTTTGCCATCTTAATGTGCTGCTACTACAAAATCATATTACAGCAAGAAAAAAAGAGAAAAGACAACTCATTATTACTTCATGAAATGAAGGTCAGTCAATCCAAAAATTCCAAGAACTCAATGTGTCCCCAAGTGCAGTCACCAAAACCATGGAACACAATACTGAAACTGGCTCTCATGAGAAATGTCCAAGGAAAGGAAGATTCTTCCTCTCCAGAAGACAACTAATGGTATGAAGCACATTGGAAGGTAGGAAATGGCAAAATTAACTCTTGAAAAGTCATCGCTGTGATTTGAAAACCATCCCAGACACTGCCTGGGATCTGATTTTAGAATGAAAAGCTGTCATCAAACTAAATGTGGCTAGCTTGCACAATCTAAAATACAAAACATGTGGTGCATCGTTTAACACTTTTTTGTTTACTACATAATTCAGTGTGTGTTCTTACACAGTTTGGATGTTTCAGTATTAATGGGTAATGTTGAAAATTTAAAAAATAAAGAAAAAACACCAAAGTTGTGTCCAAACCTGGTATAGCCTTGACTTGTTAAATATATCAAATGTTCCCACTAATTTGCAAATTAGGAGAAATGTGTACAGTAGAACCTCTGACAACGACCGCTTCTGACAACAAAAAATTCGGATGCCGACGAAAAAGACTGCAAAAAAAATTGAACCTCATAACGACGAATTATGCAGACAACAATGCCCGGGTAACGCCTGCGTCACTTCCAGGTCTCGGCAAGAATGACCCGGAAGTCAGAGCGCTAGCCGCTAACGCTAGGGAAGCTAGCGGGCCACGTATGTGTCACTTCCGGGTCTTGGCGAGAATGACCCAGAAGTCAGAGCGCTAGCGGCTAGCGAAATTAGCGTTAGCCGCTAGCGCTAATTTCATTCATTCTGAAACTGAATGAATTAAATTAGTTCTAAAAATGATTTAGAATGTATTTTTACCTTGGCTTATGACTTCGTAGTGTGTCCGTGGACACTGCAC
>JAQQAE010005924.1:0-17162 GCA_029823295.1 Pseudamia nigra
TAGTTCAAGTTGCTTCTCGGACAGCAAGGCCACTGGGACACTGGATGTCAGATCTGTGCGTGTGTGTGTGTGTGTGTACAATAATATGTGACTCATACAGGAGTACAGTATTTAGGAAAAGACCTTGGAAGGATTGTGCAGTTGCTGCGAACAACAAATGTAGTTTGACTTTGCTTCAGCCTAATTAAAATTCAGAGATCATTTTCAGTGCATGACGAACATTGTGTCACATGTGATTTATGTTATTAAGATCCAGCTCTCCAATGGATTTAATAAATTCTATTTCTTGAATTATTGTATGGTGTGAAAAGGAATACCCTCAGTAGTACACTATGCATTCATTTTCACTCTAATATAGTAAACCATATTTTTTCTCGCATGAGCACATGAAATAAGATTGATAACGCTGTAGCTATACCCAGTTGTGATGGCCAAGAGAGACACATTGGGATTTTCACTGTGTATTTAATTCACTAATGGGAGGTAAAGGTGATAGTCTGTTAGATCACTGCCTGACACTACCTCTTACCACTGCTAATTAGGCAAGTTTTTAGCCCAGGAAACTGCTGAATCTCTTGTTTCCCACACCTGATAATGGTCATCGCTGTGCCCTACCTGTTCCAAATTATGACACTGGACAAATAATCAGCTTTGTGGGATCTTGACTTTGACGAGGTAAATTCACCAGTAATTAGCACAACACACGAGTCATTGAAGTAAGCTGAGTTTGGGCTGAAGTTTCCCCAAAGTTGAAGCCTATTATTTTTGTGTTGATGGGTTAACGTTGTGGACAGGAGCCCATCTGCATATCAAATGTGACTCCCATTATTTTATGTTTCAGCTCCTCCCGGCACTCCTCCATGTTCTCCTCCATCTGCCTCCTGTCCATTGATCAGCCTTCCAGGGCATCAGTCTGTTTAACATCTGCTACAAGTTCCAGCAGCTCAGGTAACTATCTAGCTGCTCTCCACCGCCTATTGATCTTCATGTCCACCTGCAGAAACATCTGTTTCAGCATGTCGTTTGTCAACGCAACCAGCTACCTTGTTTTGCTTCATGTCGTGTCCACTTTCACTCACTCCCACAAAGATATTTCACTCCTAAATCCTTGTTGAACTGGTGTTTGCAGTGTTCTGATGATGAGTTGTAAATTAGTTATTATAGTTTGTACTACTTGGAGGCTGTAGTAGTTTAAAAACTACATTTATTTTTCTTTAAATACTTGTACATTTAATTACAAATTGTCCTTTGACTAGACTGTGTGTTTGGAGACAATGTTATTCAGCATATTGTTGCACTCAACATTTGATCTGTGGGTTTTTAAATATATATATATTTTTAATCATAATATCAATTACATGAAATAAATTAGAGTGAAAAAGCGAGCATGAAACAAACCTAAATAAATAAAAAAAACTTAAATAAATATAAAATATTTTCCTATCAAAGCATTATTCTGTTATATTATGGTATAAATAGCTATATTTTATTGAATTATGAATCCTTTAAAAAGCAGTAATCATTGAATTTATTCTTTTTAACATGAGAGGCAGCATAAGGGAGAGAGGCAAGGGCCGAGCGGCATCTTCGAATCAGTCTCTCAGGTCTCCAGAGCTTGGGTCCGCTGTTGCAGTTTAATTTGTTCTTTTGTAATGATGGGGCGTAGGTTAGTTAATTTCAATTTTTGATTTCAAAAGCTATCAAATACAGCTCAGATGAGAAATCAATTTTCCCAGCTGCCCTGGCTTTGTGGTGAAAAGGAGTGCAGTGATTGGAGAACAGCCCGTCACATGACCGAGTCAGGGATTAGTTCAGTAGGCCCATGTTGCCACAGCCTCAATTACAGACTGCCTCTTGTCATTTACCTCTATAACATCTCATTCTCAGACACAACTCATATTTAATTCATGAAAGCCTCCACAAGAGTAATTGTAATATAGACCGCTATAGAAAATTTAAACCAAATTTAGACTTTTGCTTTGCATTTCAGTGGCGGCGATGGTGTAATTTCTTGTAATTTATGATGATTAAAAATTGCATCGCAAATAAATTACATGCACAAAAAATATAATAGGATGAGTATCAATGCAAATATACAAAAAAAATGTACACATGGAAAAATAGGAAAGAAGGCTTTCTTATGTCACTGTTTCAGACAAAGTTAATGTTCAGCATATTAAAATAATAAAATCTTAAAATAATCTATAACATATATACATTTTTGTCCCGGCTAGAATCAAAATAATATAATGATCTCGCCCTGGCTTTTTACATGTGATGAGATGTTAACTCTACAAAAGGCTCAAAGCATTTTTAAGTGTGTGTGTGTGTGAGCATATTTTACATTCTGATGAAGCTTTGGTTTGGAATTTAAATTCAGTACAACTTTTTTTTTCACATTTCCTTTGCACAAACCAAATTGACAATTAGTTCAGTAATCAAAGATCTCGCTTTCATATGGATTGGTCTATGAACACAAAGTAGAGAGGAGGCAATTTCTGGATATATCATGAGATTATATCTATTTGACAGTTGTGTTATTCTATGTTGTTTCCATGACAACTGTTTGGGTGAGGCCTCCAATAAAACCAACCTCAGCTGTCATCTCTTCACCTAAAAGCTTTGTAATTGCTCTCATTTGCATACTACAATTAAGTGTGTTAGCTCACAGCAAGAACAATCAACCTCCACTAAAGACTGGGGATAGTATAATTATTATATCAGTGGATTTGTATAAAACATAACTGACGAGTCTTTGTTTGACGTCGACATTGTACTGTCAGGCTAGTTTTACTTATTTTCATTAATATACATATTTCACAGACAGTGACAAATAGTGTGTAGAAATCAGTTAAAATGTGTGTGCTTTACATTTTTGTGTCTCTTTGTTGCTTTATGATCACATCAAAGTATCACTTTTATTTCAGAAATCCTCATTTAGGTGTCTGTCTGCCAATCAGTGAAGTGAAAGATATTTTTATCCATTTTTGATAGGAGGCTTTTTGACTTCGTGCTGCTCTCAACTCGCTAGAAACAGACTGAATTTGCAGTAGTGGGAGACAGTTTGAACTGCTGATTGAATGGAAAGGTTATGTGCACTGAGCTCTAAGCATTGTTTCTCTGTCCCTCAGATGCGCAGAGGCTGTAATGAAGAGCTCTTGAACTCGCAGTTAGAGAAGCTGTGACAGGAGTTCACGAGGATGCCTTTTTGGCTCTGCTGGACGTACGACACATGCACACATAGGTACACGTATACACAACTACGTAGCAACATGCATTCAAGACAGGAGCTCATCTAGAAACCAGTAGCTCTAGCTTGTATATTATGTCACAAACCATTGATTTTTGATTTAAAGTAGAGCTGTAAAATTAATTGAATTGCAATCATCATCGCAATATCAGTTTGGACAATAATATCATGGCAAAAGGCTGCCGTTTAAAGGTCCATGCTAGGAAGACTTAAGGTGATAATTTTTGTTCATTTGTTGATATTTTTTCTTGATATGTTTATTACTTTTTATTTTCTTCATTATTTTTGCCAGTGTTATTCATTTTGTAATGTTTTGCCAGTTTTCATTCCTTTTTGATAATTTAGTTCATTTTAATCATTTTTGTTCATTGTGATGATCATTTTAGTCAGATTTTGTTCATTGTGGTGATGATTTTAGTCAGTTTTTGTTCAATTTGGTGATAATTTTGCTCTTTTTGTTTTCATTTTTTCAAGTTTTCATCATTTTTTAATAATTTTCTGCCAAATTATTTTGTTTTTTCATTAATATTGACTTAAGTGCAGAAACTTAAAAAAAACTCTTTATGCTTTTTGAAGTTTATAAGTTAAGATTAGAAAAAAATGCACACTTTCCTTGATAACCAATTAAGTCGAGTCAATTGCAAATCTTAATGTTGGCCACAATAATTGTAATGTGAATATCATTTTCATTTCCATTTTTTTAAAATACCCAAATGTAATTAATATCATTGTTGTTTTTGAATTTCCTTCCTTATATCTCGGAAATAGCCAAAAGGAGAAGAAGAAGAAGATATCTTGGAAATAGCACTAATGTGAAACTGGATGTTAGAAACTTGTAAAAGAGACATCCTATTAGAGGCATGACTCAACTTTGTGAACTACAGTTTAAAAGTAGTCATATGTCTAGCCTCCAAGCTTTTTTTTTTATCAACCGTGTGATAATGTAGCACATCTTTGGGCTGGTACATTTTATTTGGAGTTTTTGCCTTCAGGCTCTGAATGGAAATGGAAGACCAAATGGCACAAATGGCAAGTGCACCATTCCTAGCTCTCTGCAGCCTCCCAACACAAACTGGTCAAGCAGAAATGAGACCTGCATCAATTTTAATTTGTATTTATCCTGCTGATGACCCGCTCCTTTCACGCTGCCGTTGGAGGCACAAATTACACCCATCATAACTCTGATTCTAACGGCCCACGGTGTGCTATCAGAAAATTAACATGGTTATATACCACTGGCGGGTTCAAGGTGTCACAACACAATTATACAATCATGCAACCTGACGAGCTCTGACTGGTCGCCGGTGTATGACAACTAAGCTGGAGGGCTACACTGTCTGTCACATCGAGGCAGGCAAGATAAGTTCACTGAAGAGTAGACTGTGCCTCAGTGCCTGCTTTTCTCTCGATCTAAATCTGTTAAATATCACAAGGCTGGGGCAGTGCGGGGTGATTTCTGGGGAGGCATAAGACCTGCATCTGAACTTACAGTATCTTTGACTTGTCAGGTTTTAATTCAGCACAGCAAAGTGAGCTTGCAGAATTTGTAAAAACATACAGTAAATCAAAGCGGTATTAAATTGGCTGTCTGTGTGTCATTAACAGACTTAAATCATCAGCGTGGAAAGTTTAATGTGAAATCATATACATACTGCAGTGCTGTGCAGAAGCTCACTGTGACTTTCAATCAACCCTAATCCTTGTATCTCATAAAACTTAGACCAAAAAAATGAAGGGAACCTCCCCTGCCTGAATCTCCAGTGTGCTCTCAGTGTCAAGCCATTAGGCTGTGTGAAATGAGGTGCCACTCATGAGTTATAATGCTGCACATCTATAGATGCAATGGTAAAATATAGCCCCTCAATGCTTAGTTCTCTGTTGGAGTTGGGAAAATAATTCTCTGATAGTGGTCCATCCAGCAATATCCCAATTCAAAGTCACAAAGATATGAAGAGGGCTGCTGGATAAATTCAGAATAATCCACTTCAGAATGGCTATGAGATTAATGGGAAAATGTGTGTATGTGTGCCTATGCTTGTGTGTCTGCATGCCACTGACAGCTGATGAATAAAATATATCAAACAGCACCGGTGGACTAAAAACGTTAACATACTGTAGGATAATATTGCTAATAAGATTATCAACCTGGGTAATGAAAAGAAATGACACACTCAGGAAAAAGTAAATGACAGAAATGTTTACGCTCTGAGAAGAAAGAGAATGCCCAAACTGCTCTTTAAGAGCCAGAAGTGTATGGAACAAACAGTAAAAGATCTATCTGTGGTGTGCATTGAAGCCAGTGTGAAAGTACGTCAATAGAAAATGCATGTTTCTACAACCAATTGTTACAGTTCTACAATCAATGGAACTTAAGCTGACTGCTGCTGCACAAAAGCATGCTAACAGCAGTCTGCTTTACTGAAATATTTACCCAGAGGTACTGTAGATGTAACAGTGATAAGGAAATAAAGCTAATAAGTGTCACTTTGATGTGACAACAAATTATACATGGTTCTATCAGATCTCATTTCCATTCCACAACACAGAGACAGAGAATACCCTGAAGCATGGCTGTTAATGGGAGCCTCTATCAGCCATCGTGGAAAAGCCTGCCTCATTACTCACTCCAGCACAACTGTGCCCAGGGTGGTCGATTTCCCCAACGGACACTGGTTCACAGACCAGCGACACACCGTGACGCAGATGACTTGTTTTCAGTGCACAAGTGCTTTGGCATAAGGCTGTGAGAATGTGCAGCTGTTGTGTCTCATAATTTTTCATAAAAATAGTTAACAAAATAGAATTAAACAAATAGAATTAAACAAAACAATGCAAAGATAAAATGTAAAAAAAAAAATAAGTTGACAGTTTGTTTTGTCTAACTTATTTGGTTTAGATACAGATCACTTATTTTTTGTATTAATTAAAACCAGGTAGATGATTCTATACAACCTTATTGTTTTTCATAGAGAATTTCCCATTCATGAGGTGCCAAATATACAGATAATCTTCTATCCTTCACTACCTGTGCTATGAATGTTTTACAGTCTTACTCTACATTGCCCATTTGAATTTTCAGCCTTTCACTTCTTCCTTTGTCCATATTATCTGAAGAACCAGTTTTCTACTATTGTGCTTGTAACTGAGAATGCAGCCACTTGGGCTATTTTCCTTCACAATTTGCAATCACCGCTGCAAACCACTCTGGTTTTGCTCTGTCTAACCATGTTCTAGCTTTCCTGACAAAGTCAATAGGGGGCATCCCTCATCTGTCATAAAACAGACAACAGAATACTTATCAGGCTTGCAGCCTCTTTTTTCCTTCCCCTTTTTAATGCAGCCCCTCAGTCACACTGTAGACTGTCAGTTTCTCACCGAGTGTAGATTATGAGATTAATACTCGGGTTGCCTGGCGACTCTAATCAACACAAACAAGAGCAGTCAGAACGTGTAACAGAGAAAGTCCTGAAGAAGTAGCTGACCCTCTGGTGACTCTCTCACCCAGAAGGGTGGTAGCAGCGCTCGCTGTGTGTGTTTCAGTGCAATCTGTGGAGCAGATGGCTGGAGTCCTGGGCAGAGAGCAGCAGGTCTCAGTCTGCATGTCACCAAGATGATGTGAGCTGGCTCCCTCCGAGCTTTAGTTAATACCTTCCTGTATCGCAGACTTGTTAAGGCACTGGGCAAAACTCACCGACTCTTCACACAAGAACAGTATTGCCTCTTGTAGGTACTCTGTTTTGTTTTCATCATCTTTAGCTACTTCTGCATAGTAGCAAATTTTTCCCGATGTGTTGTGCCCTCAGCATATCTGTTTTTATGTATAGTAATTTAGTGAAATAAATTTTGACACCTATAGAAATGTCTATATTAATGCAGTCTTTTTAACATGGTATGTGATGCTATTAATCAGTTTAATCAAATACTCAACAAAGCAATGTCATCAGCTTGATAATTAAAACATATAAACATTTAATATTGATGTGACAAATATATTTATTATTTTTCAATTTACGACATTAACTGCGTAAGACTGCATTACTTTATTTCACAGTATGTACCATCTTTATAATTGATGCAATTATAAAGAATGATGGAATGATATGATACAGATTATAAAGCTATAGAGCTCTATAAATGACTGAGAGGCACATCCTCAAACCAGCCAGTGAAAGAGTAATAAAAGACTTTAGTGTTTCTCTATTATAAGCTAATGTCCCTGACAAAGTGATTTTACACTGGCATTGATTGAGAAGTTTCTAGTAATGAAGAAATCATTAAAGCAAAATTACCATGGAGGTTAATAAACATTTGCTCAACTTTAGTTCATAGTGCTTTGCCTCCGCCACTTAGGCTTTAATCTCGGTTCCTGGCAGGTAGGCGAGGCCGTGCCTTGTGAGGTGCGAGTGGTGCTGCTGCTCCTCCTCTCTGTCCCTCACTCTCTCCTCATATTATATAGAGTGGCAGCAGGCAGAATGACAGACTGCCCCAAGAGATGACACCTGTCACTGAGGGGAGTGCTGCTAATCTACAAGCCTCATTTTGTTTGAACTCTTTGTCACCTTGCCGTCAAATCCTCATCTTCTCAGTCACTGCCAGCTTCCCTCCCCTCTGCGTCTCTCCCCTCTCTGCTTTGCCCAATCTCTCCACACTATATAGTACTTCCACAGCACGCTCCTCCAGATAAACCAGTGCAATGTATTCCTGCCTGCAAGCATTTATTCGTCACATCTTGATGCTGTTATTTTTGAATACTTATAAAAATTAAGACATAGCCAGTTCTCATTGTCAAAGTCAAAAAAGCCACTTGGTGTCTTTTTCAGACGTGTAAAATTGCGTATGTGCCCCCAGCGTATGAGACGATGAGGCGTCCTTGTTCAAATGTTTTTATTTTCCGAACAAAGCCCCATTCATTCATATTGAGATTTGTCTAAGTTAAAGTGATCTGAATAGAAATGCAGTCTGGAGTGGCCCAGTCTCTATGGAGGAGCACACTCCACCCCCTGGCCAAATATCTATATTGTCCAATTCTACAGACTGTGCTTTGTAATTATAATATAATTCATTATGTCTATGCTTCATGTGTCACAAAGGAGGAGTCCTCCCCAAAATCCTCCTGCCCTGTTCAAGCTGACCGAACACATTCTTGTTCCCATTTTAAAGGCTGTTGCTTGGAAATACCCTCTCACACCCCTATAAACAATAGATTTTCCTATTTTGCTTAATTGAGATATCAACGGCAAATCTGACAGCTCACAGCAGCCCCAACGCCTGGCTGAGGGAAATCTATATGGTGGAAGAAAATGAGAAAATAATGATCTAAAAAAGATTAAATGACACAGTTAATAAGAAGAAGAAAGGCACACATGTCTGCCATTATATACACAATGTGAAAAAATGTGAAAGTAAAAAAAAAATAATGTAGTATCCTTTTTTAAAAATTCAGTGGCTTCCTCCTTAGCTCGTGCCTTACCATCAAGTTGAGAATTAGAAGAATAAACTGCATACATGATTCAAAATATAATAAAGTTATAGTTCTGAGAATGCTGAAATCCTGTTTACCAAATTATTAAATCAATTAAATCATTATTGTAGAGATAATTGTAGTGAACATGTTAACACTGAGTTCCCCTCTTTTTAGTGGTAACTTATGGGATCATAAAGAAATAATCCAAGTTGCAGAGAAATCATCAGCCAACTTCTTTAAATGCCTCCATTAAGTGGAATTATCTTTTCCAGACACATTTTGTATGAATGCGTCCAAAAACCCCCATTTCATTTGGATTGCATTGGGTTTAATTTAATCCTTCTGCTTATTAAAAAAAATAAGATGCAGCCTTTAACAATAGAAAGGCTAGTCTGCATCCAGTACAATGGCTAAGGTTAAATTGAAGGTTGTGTATACCCTTTGCTGTATTAGAAGCATTCATATTCAAATAAAAGCACACATCACTGGTTCATATTCCACAGCAATGTGCAATTGTGCATTGTATGTATGAAGCAAAAGTACAATGTGGAGTTGCAATTTACTTATACATAAAATGACAAATTTTTTTTGTCCATTTTGCAGTTTGTGTGTTGATAGAGTTTAAGGACAAGTAAATACTAAGGAATATGTTCCGTAGTTTTGCTTTTTAATCAACAGTATGTAGCCTTGGTGTAGATTTCAGGGGAAATTCATCTCCCTTAATATTAGTAATGTACAGTTTATGGTTTTCTATTTTTTACCACTATTTAAATGTTGTGCCTCTGAACAACCATTTTTGTTCATATTGTCTGTATTTAGTTGCTTATTTTGTTGATTTGGCGCTTCAGTCCTTTCATTACTTTTATTATCTTATCTTAAAGACTAACATACATAAAACTGTTGATGAAGTTGCCTTTTAATAAACTGTGTGTAGATTTCAGGGGAATTTCATCTCCAATAGTATTTGTAACATGTCCAGTTTATGGTTTTCAATTTTTTACTAGAGTGTATTTTTTAGTGCCTTTAAACAGCCCCTATTAATACAAAATTGGAATTTTGTTGATTGTTGGGTTAATTTTTTTTATTTTTTTGTTTATTTTGTTCATTTTGTTGAATTAGTACTTATTCAGTCTTCATTCTTATACATTTTATTATCATTTACATATAAGAGTAAAATATATATAAAAATATGCTTTGTTGATTCATGTAGAATAATAATGCAGATATATCAATATATGTAGAATTTTTGTTGACCGCTTTGCTCAATTTTGTTCATTTTAGTGGCTAAACTGATCAATTGATTTTTCATAAATCTATGTAAAAAAGATACAAATGTAATTATGTAAATAAACAATGCATAGTATTAAATATTTTGCTGGTTATCAAGGCTGTGCAATATACTGAATTAATTTGATCAATCCAGCTTTGGCTTTCTGAAATTTGTGAAAAATCCCTACATCGCTAAATTGAGTATTTTTTTCCATATGACACATTTCCTGTTGAATAAAAATACAAATGGTAACCTCTTGTTCTGAAAAAATTAAAAGACCACTGCAAAATTATCAGATTCTCAGATTTTATTTATGGATGTATTTAAATAAAATTAACATTTTTGTTTTATTCCTTAAACTACTGACTACTGATTTCTCCAAAATTCCAAATAAAAATGTTGTCATTTAGAACATTTATATGCAGAACATGACAAATGGTTAAAATAAAAAATAGATGCAGTGTTTTCAGACGCAAATAACACAAAGAAAACAAGTTCATATTTATTTCTAAACAGCACAGTACTGATGTTTTAACTTAGGAAGAGTTCAGAAATCAGTATTTGGTGGAATAACCCTGATTTCCTTACTTTTCCTCATTAAATAAGATTGGGTTGAGGTGATTACCTAATCAGTACTTCATTAAGTAAACAGCGGTCTTTTAATTTTTTTCCAGAGCTGTATTTGTTGTGAATGTATTTCTCTACTGAACATAGCATCCAGCTTCAGGAATAAAAGCTATTGTTGGATCCAGTTTTGTCTTGAGCTCATGCAAGCAAATAAATAAATAAATCAAAATTGTGATTCATCCAAGACACTGAGATTGAACTTTGCAGCCATATTGCACAGCCCTTCTAGTCACCTCCACCATGGTGCGCATGGCACGAAGCATGCAGCATCCTGACATTCATTTATTTACCACAATAGTGAAGCTGACGTTTTGAGTGTGAAGCCTGATGTGTGGAGCTCAGATGTGTCATAAATGTCTTGAACAGCTGGCCAGGGACAAAATTTCAGACATAGCTGCACAAGAATTCCAGTTAGATCCCAGAGTACTGGTAACAGTCGCCAGTATGAGTAATTCTGAATGTATACTTGTACCAAAACAAGCTGAGAAACATGCTGAACTGCTAATATGTAAACAGTCAGTTACTTAAATTCTAATGAAATGTTTGTCTAACCAAAGTCCGTATTGTCATAATAAATATCTAATATTTATTGAAAAGGATGCTACGAGCCAACATTAACCACACTTCAGAAATGCAATTTATTTTATTGACAGTGACAACTCAGATTTGTTTTGAATTTCAACCATATTTACTCATCAGACAGTAAAGAGAAAATAATGTTTGTAGCCTGTGTGTAAAGCAAAATTGAGGATCAAACATTTCTCCAGCACTTATGTTATATTAGTTTTCTTAGTTAGTCAGAAAAATAAAGATTTCAAACTTTAAAAAGGTGTTTAAGGGCTTCAAGACATGGATGACAGAGCGCTTCAGAAATGATGAAAGATTACACAAAGATCTTTTTGGCATCATTTCTAACTGGTTGTTGCGATGCCAATGGGAATTTTAAACAGTCTCCAGATCAGGTGTAAGAGTTGTCAGCCACACAAATAAACACCATACTAAATGCATTTCTAAGTTGACTGTTAATGGCAAAATAAATAGTGAATAAAAATATGGATATAACGTGCAGATGTGGTCACACAGCCAGAAATTATCGATCAAGTGACTGATTTAATTCACTGCAGAGTCAAACATTTCAGAGTTGAATTAATGTTGACACTGGCATAAAATGTTGGTACAACTCAGCTTGTTTTTCATTTTAATTGCAATCATGCCAAAATTCCAATATAAATCCTCAGTTTCTAGTTCATTTACACCTAATGGTGAGTTATTATCACAAAATATGACCCTATGGAGCAACTAAAAATCTGTTTTATTCTAAATCCGTTTTACCCTTGTAGTGAGGAAGTGTAGCGTAAACATACTTCTGTTTTATTTTAAAAATCAACAACATGGCGAACATGCACAGACAATGTATCACAATAAGATAAATATGGCTATAAAGAGTTAGATTTGCAGCACAGTGGTGTAACAATAAAACATAATATGACAGAGAACATGTTTTTATTAAGTCACATAGTGGTCAGGTCACATGGTCATATTCTACTTACTTGACTTGGCTGGTAGTTTAACTGAATTATGACACCTTTTTAACCTTCAGGTTACATGAAACATAGGTAAATATGAAATTAGACAGTTCAGTGACTTAAGGTGGAATAAAGTTAATTGAAAGCCCAGCTTGAAAATCTTTTAAACTCACTTCCTCTGTGACGACGTAAACCGAACTTATATTAAAACTAGAATTTACGGGAAGATGCTCTGGTAAAGAAATTAGCATAACAGGTGTTAATTTAATGTAAGAAAAAGTATGTACAGTATGTTCACAGAGAGCTCAATTTGTGACTATACTCGAGTTAATCATATTGTGGTATTTAGGTTTATATTCCACACAAATGCAAATTAAGAACAATGCTACGGTGTAAAACCAAGCAGTGTTTTTCTTTTAATTCAGTGTCAGATGTCATACAATGATCAACAACTTACCGGTCTTAATAGACACATACTAGGCTGTTGTTGTTGATAGATCAAATTAGCAACAGCACCAACTTTTCATTCAACACATTCTAATTACTGAGCACAATTACCTTCATTAACTCAGTGAGTACTCCACAAATATCGTTGACTTTAAAATAGATTTATGTCTGTATATCATGTATGATGTTCTTTTTGATTCAGTGTAAAATATATTTCCTTAGATACATATGGTGAATTCTTATCCACCCAGATAACCTCCATTTCAGCCTGGAGAGAGTTTACCTTCCCATCCCCCTGTCTTTGTGTCTGGGCTAAGTCACGTGGCTGTTGGGAAACAAATAATTTCATTGGCTATATTCAGAGCATGTCTAAGAAGAACGCAGCAGCTTGTCTTGGGAGTCAAGAACTAGGTACAATGTCTTCTGCAATGGGATGGCCAACACAAATGGGCTGGCGCACCTATCCAATTAACACCCTGCCTGCCAATCCCTGTCAGGTCACACGCTGACTCCCATGGCATGCTCTACCTGTCTCTGCTGCTCTCAACACATGCCCAGCTCCAATATAGAATTAACGCCACTTTTCACCTGGTCACACTGACATGCCATAGATTAGACTGGTGCAGCATGGAGATATGCTAGGCACTCCAAATGAGGTTACCCGGGGTTAAGAATTCAAATGCAATGGGGCTATTGTTTTGCCACTGCTTTAATATTAATTAAAATGAGGTGAAAATGTTCTTTACCAAACTACTGCTTAATTCTTCCACAAGTGAACACCTGATAAGAGATTTTATTTAATGACCACCTGGATGTTACAACTTATCACACCAGTTAAGACCTTAATAAGACCAATAATCCACTGGGGCTAAGTGGTTCCTTTGTATTGTACAATTTCCAAGACAGCTGCATTTTAAACTATATTGTAAAGGTGTTTTCCGGCCTAATCTTTTAACAAAACACAAAATGTCAAATTTCATTTTTATTCCAGAATCCAAGTATGATCCACATACTGTTTGTCAAAGGTTTAGTGTTCTCAGTTTACTGTGAATTCAAGAATAAGACATAGGATTTATGCAGCATGTTATACTAAATATCAGCCTTACAGTGTTTAACAAATTTATTAGACCACCTGTCCTATTTGTCTCAAAGGCCATCTAGCATCATGAGGTGCTTTAAACTCTTACTTTTCAGAGTTTTCTGCATTTTACCATTTTAAACAGGAATGAGGAAGTTCACAATGAAACAGATTTTTTTTTAAAAATGAAATTTCAGCCAGCAAGCTGGACTTCTCTGAGATGTCAGAAATTAATCAGGAATGCAAGTAAATAACTGTTGTTAGGCATATTAATCAGAATATATTATTGTGCTTTATTTTTCAGCTTTTTTTGTATTACAATTTATTTGAATATTCATGGTTAACAACAATAATTATATTTAAGCATTAAAAAGCTTTTTGATTAAAGAGTTAAAGCGTTTGCTGGATTAACCATTACAGAATCATAAAAAGCTGTAAAGATTTTTTTTGTTTCTCAAACAAATGTTTGGGCCTGAAAACAGTTTTTCCATAGGAATCTACTTCGCGGATTTCGCCTATCGCGGGTTATTTTTAGAACATAACCCCCGTGATAAACGAGGGACCACTGTACATCAAATCTGTGGGCACATGACTGAATCAGCAAACTTTCCACTACAATTTGGTGTCAGTTGCATGTCTATAGTTTTAGTTGCTATCTTACAGTCGCTCTTTATCCTCAACCCCTGCAAGTATAAGCATTCTGGATCATTATATCTGGAACATTGCCTGTGTCTGGATCAAACTTTGTGGTTTTATAAAATCTATTATGGTGTTTATGTTTTTTGGGGGTTTTTTTGGCTACATTTTCTGGGTGTTATTTGCGGCGTTACTAGGACAAATGTTGAATTTAGCCCTTTCTCACAACGGTGAAGAATGGTGAAAAATCTTGTGGATCCAGATGATGATCCACATCACTCTCAGAATAAAATTGAATGGTCCTTGTGCCATTTCTGGTCTAACCTGAAAATTTCATCAAAATCCATTAATTTTTAACTTTTTGAAATATGCTGTGAACACACAGATAAATAAACTAACACATGTCAAAAACTGGGCAATGGTGGGTAGCACTCGTGCCTCACAGCAAGAAGGTCCTGGGTTCGATTCCAACACCAGCCAGCGTGGAGTTTGTGGAGTTTGCGTGTTCACCCTGTGTCTGTTTCCTGAGCACTTCCTCCCAACCCTTGTGAGGATTAAGGAGTAAAAAGGTAAAAACATAACCTTTTTGGTGGAGGTAATAAATTTGATAATTACCAATCCTGTTTATGGCCAACTTTAATTTATGGATGCTTCACAAACCAACCATGGCAATGTTTCTTTGCCAATGAACCACAAATAGAAAACCCTTTAGAAGTGTACATGAGGAATAAAGGCCTGTTTTGCCTTTCTATTGTGCTTTTTTTTCCTTCTAAACATTAGCTAGGTAGGAAGAAATAGATTGAATTTACTGTGCCATTCAAAGGCTGCATGCCACTTTTAAGTTGAAATGTTATCTTGATTATTAGTGTAGGTGAATCAGTCATTAAATATGCAATATCTGTGTAAACCCTGAACATTCCACTTGTTTTGCTGCTGATGATTATACTGTATATAAATACCAAGTGCATTACGTAAATTGCACATACACTTCCAAGGCGTGTGGTTTTTCTTCCATCGACTGGACTGGAAATTCGGTTGAAGACGTACCGTCCAGTCGATGGAAGAAAAAACACATGCCTTGGATACTATGACCTGGATGACTGAGCATCTTCACAGACATGCACATACACTTAATAAGATTGCTGTACATTACTGTGTATTTCTGCTAAAGGCATGACTAAGTGTCTGGCCACACATTGTGCAATACATAGGGTTGGAAGCAAATTAAATTATGTAAAAACTTGAAAATAGCAATTCAATATTTCATCACATTTAATTATTTCTGTACCTGGTTTTTGTCATGTTCACTGTCTTGTTTTTATTTTTTGTTTGCTTTTTGTTTTTTTATATGAAACAACAGACATTCACTCACATATGATCATATCACAGCCCTATTGGCCTGGTTTATATGAAAGCAAGCACAAATTGAAATCTTTATGACATTTAAAGAAAAGGTTCTAAAACTCGTACAGCTATAGTCACTAGACAAGAAGAAGTTGACAGATGCAGTTCTGTCAAACCTTCACCTTTTGGATAGTAAATGTTAGCATCTTACTTTAGGAGTGTAATGGTACACCAAATTCACAGTTTGGTACATACCTCGGTTTTAAGGCTCAGTACATTTTTGGTGCAGTAAGGGAGCAAAATGTAAAACATCAAAGTGTTCATCTTTTGTGCAAACAAGAAGAGCTTTAATAACATTTAAAATCTTTAATCTGTTAATCTTTATATGTTTATTCCCTGATTATTCCTTTGGGTTCATTTCCTTTATTTCTGGTTATTTTCATGAATATTTTTTTCATTTAAATTGTTCATTTTGTTACTTCACAGGTTTGATTTATGAATATTAGATACAATATTACATATTTACATTTTCAAGATGAAACTAACTTCACTTTTCAGTCTGATATGGATTTAATTTTACATTTTTTGATAATGTCTCCATCTTTAAATGGCCACTTAAAGAGGACAATAAAAATATATAAAAATCCTTTACCCTTTAAGGACTATAAATATTTATGATTTTTATGATTTTATAAAACACATTCAGAGATTTAAGACCTTTCTGTCATTTTTTCAATATTTCTTATACATTACATTAACAGGACAGCATGATAATGAAAAGGGGACACTTTTTTCTTCCGCTGTGAGACCAGAGGAGAAAGTAGTGAGTGTACTGATGTGAACTGACTGGTGTGGAGTTTGTGCAGGTGGAGACTGTGGTTACCTGTCAAACTGTGATGCTGGTGTCCTCAGGTGAGCTCAGGAAGGAGTAGAACCTAAGTGCACAGTGGAACACATGATGACATAGGTTAATTGATCATTAATTTTACCAGCATATCAGGGTGGCTGGAGAAGTGGGTATACACTGAGCTGACTGAAGAATAAGTGGGTCTACACCATAATATCCGCAGCACTACATCACTTGATCTCCAACAGGGCAGCAGAGACAATCACGCCTTGCCGTAATATGCTCTTAAACTACGGAACAGGGTCTTCAAGATTTGGCTTCTTGTTAGCACTACTGCTAGTCATGATGTCCGCTAGCCAGAGGCAGGACAGTATTTGTTTATGGAATAGACATGTGTGGACATAGCGTGAGACAGTAGCTGTGTCCCAATTCAGGGGTTGCAGCCCATGTCGGCCGCAAAGACTGCAGCCTACATCGGCTGAAGTCTTTGTGGTCTGCGAAGACTACACCTAATGGTCCTTAAATGGGATGGTCTAGCCCACGGAGGCTGGGCAATTTGCGTAAATCAGCACACCTGTTGTTACTCAATTCAATTAAATTCAATTCAATCTTTATTTGTATAGTGCCAATCATAATCGCCGATTATCTCTAGGCGCTTCACAATTCGAGGCTG
>JAQQAE010005925.1:0-17161 GCA_029823295.1 Pseudamia nigra
GCAAGCCAACTTGCTGTGGTATCCGGACACGTGGTTTGGTTTTGCCTTAGTTTGCCTTGTAAATTTAACATCACAGTTTCTTTGAAATGGAACATAATGGAGAGACACTGGGGTGTGGGCACTTTGCCTGTGAATGGCAGAATAGTAAATCATTTGATCAGGCGGAATACAATGATATAGCATGATGTAGGGTGTTGTAAGATTAGGTTACATTCTGTTGGCTTCACATAATACAACAGTGTTTAGTGAAAATGATATTGGTATACAGTATGGGTGGAAAAAATTGTTCGATGTGCCTCTTTTCTAAAGTTGAGTACTTGCACTCTATACGTTCCTGCCTACTACAGTGATAATCCGGCTAACGAACGCTTCTAGTAACAAAAAATCCAGGTTCTGTTTCAGATAATTAGCATAGCTTCCTTTAAAAATAATAATAACGAATAAATGTGCACATACAGGTGTGTAATACCTACTTTATATGGGGGTTGTTGTAGGTCCAGAATGGATTAATTGGTTTTACATGCATTCCAATGGAAAAACCGGCACAGGCTAACTATTGTTTCAGCCAATGAATGTGACGCCGGAACAGATTACATTCGTTAGCTGGAGTACCACTAATGAATGCTGGGGAGACAGCCCAGCAACATACTGCAAAATTTGTCCAGATCAGTACACATCCTGGTACTTGTGACACACTGCAGAATTTTTTGATTTTTCACATAGTACCTGCTAGTTACTATTTGCTATGACCAGAATCAGTATGCCAGTAGAAAGCAGTAGGTCACTTTGAATATAGCCTATGAGGGTAAATGGATCCTTAGTTGCCACCATGGAGGAGAATGTGGCAAAGGAAGTCAGTTGCAACTTCACCGCTCGATGCCACTAAATACTGTATTACACATTGAAGCTTTCAGTCCATCATCGTGTAGAGCTGCTGCTCAAATAAACTGCTCATACATGATCACAAATACTACAAATACTACTACATGTGACAACTGAGGCGACTGCTCTTATCTACTGCACTGTCTTTGGCAAATTTATAAGACAAACCACGCCTGGGCCTGAGGTAGCACATAGTCCAACACTGTGATTTGTTTAAACAGCAAAAGAACCAGTAAAGCAGAACTCTTCTTGATGCAACTTCATTCATGCTGATAAAGTTCTGTCATTGGGGCATGCAGGATTTTAGCTTTAGTCCTCTGTTTGCAGCATCCAGGAAGTGTGGCATGTTCACGTTTTAGCACCGTTCATGCTGAAGTGTGCTTGAGCAAGGCATTGATTTAAGTGCTTAGTTTTTTATGGTTTTACATCCCATTAAGGTACCTGGAAGGACATACTTGTCCTGAGGGAATTAAAAGAATTGTATTTCTGCTCATTTCATGTGTTTTGCACATGTTGAAACAGCTACATCTGATTGAATGTAATGCTTTTGAAGTGTTATAAATGGTATAAATACATATCCACTTGTGTGACAGTGATGCTATTGAAGACATTTGAAATACATTTAGTGTATTCATCAGACTCACATTATTTCCAGAAGGACACAGCCATTCAATGTTATTCAAAGGGCTTTAACCCTCTTTTTGAAGCAGTGGCGTACATCTAAGCATACTAGGGATTAAAGACAGATGGACACCTGTAAAGCAACTCGGCTGTAGAGGCACAAATTCAGTATAAATGTTAGTTTTACAGTCCTCTGACTATCATTATATGATAAACAAATAAAAACAACTAGGCTATAAAGACAAAAATTTGACATACATTTTACTTTTATAGTCCTTTGACTATCATTATATGGTAAACAATAGTTTGCAAATGAATGGCTCAATGCAGAGAAAATACAAGTGAAATATTTAAAAACTGTCCACTATTATCCATCAGCCTCTGATGAATAAAACTGTAACTTGAGCTTTATGTTTTTCTAAGAGTTGATTGTTAACTTACTGTATAGGTATGCAACAATATAGTACTAATTCCTTTTCCACAGAGTGGGAAAATGCTTTGTACACTGAACAAAAATATAAGTGCACCATTTTTGTTTTTGCTCCCATTTTTCATGAGCTGAACTCAAACATTGAAGACTTTTTGTATGTTCACAAAAGGTCCATTTCTCTCAAATATTGTTTGCAAATTTGTCTAAATGTGTGTTGGTGAGCACTTCTCCTTTGCCGAGATAATCCGTCCACCTCACAGGTGTGGCATATCAGGATGCTGATTAGACAGCATGATTATTGCACAGGTGTGCCTTAGTCTGGCCACAATAAAAGGTCACTCTAAAACGTGCAGTATTATCACAAAACACAATGCCACAGATGTCACAAATTTTGAAGGACCATGCAATTGTCATGCTGACTGCAGGAATGTCCACCACAGCTGTTGCCCGTGAATTGAATATTCATTTCTCTACCATAAACCGTCTCCAAAGGCATTTCAGAGATTTTGGCAGTACATCTAACCAGCCTCACAACCACAGACCATGTGTAACCACACCAGCCCAGGACCTCCACATCCAGCATCTTCACCTCCAAGATCGTCTGTATGTTATGGACAACGAACCCTGGTGCATTTTGTTGATAGCAGTTTACATGCATAGAGATACGGTGATGAGATTCTGAGGCCCGTTGTTGTGCCATACATCCACGACCATCACGTCATGTTGCAGCATGATAATGCACGGCTCCATGCTGCAAGGAGCTGTACAAAATTCCTGGAAGCTGAAAACATCCCAGTTTTTGCATGACCAGCATACTTACTGGACATGTCACCCACTGAGCATATTGGGGATGCTCTGGATAGGCGTATATGACAGCATGTTTCAGTTCCTGCCAATATCCAACAACTTCACACAGCCTTTGAAGAGGAATGGACCAACATTCTACAGGCCACAATCAGCGACCTGAGGAACTCTGTGCGAAGGACATGGTGGTCACCCCAGATACTGATAATGACCAGAAACCCCCCAGTCCAGTAAAATTACACATTTTAGAGTGACCTTTTATTGTGGCCAGACTAAGGCACACCTGTGCAATAATCATGCTGTTAAATCAGCATCCTGATATGCCATACCTGTGAGGTGGATGGATTATCTCGGCAAAGGAGAAGTGCTTATTAACACAGACTAAAACAAATTTGGGAACAATATGTGAAAGAAATGGACCTTTTGTGAACATGCATGAAGTCTTTTATTTTTGAGTTCAGCTCATGAAGAATGGGAACAAAAACAAAAGTGTTGCATTTATATTTTTGTTCAGTTAATTTGGTGAGTTATCAGTTTTGTAGGTATTTTTCTTTTAAAAAAAGTGGAAAAAAGTTTTTTTATACACAGTACATGTGAACATACTAGGGATTAAAGACAAAGGGACACCTTTACAACTCCAGGATTATCTACAGAAAACATAGAGAAACGAGTCTTTCTGTCCTGCCATTGTCATCTGGAATGTGTACTTGAAGAACCCTGTAGAATGTGAAAAGCAAGTTTTAAGATTTTCAGTTTTTGCAGTGATTTATTCTTTGTGTCAGCAGGTTAACTCTGATGCCACGGCGCTTCAGTTTGACGTTGTGATTGTGGATCAGTCCAATCTTTATAGTGTCTGTTGCAGCCAAAGTAGTTTAATGAAAACTAGCTGAGTCCTCAGAGTAAAAGCCAACTGTTACTGTAAGGAATATATACAGGTTTATTTTATTTATTTATTTTTTATTACATTACTGAACAAGAATTACTGTAAATGACAGGAACAATGAAAGAATGTGACTTTACAGGTTTGCATTTAAGCCAGAGTTTTTTATTTGCAATGTAAAGTGAAAAGTAAAAATATAAATCCAAATCTGTGGACCTTCAAAAGAAAAAGAAAAGACCAAAGGTTGTTTTGTGTTTTTTATAGGGTTGCTTGGTCACCTTTGCTCCCCTTGTGGTAGCTCTTTAACACAAAACACTTATAAATCTACTGTATTTCTCTTAGGCTTAGGGTGTTTCTTGTTAGTTGTATTTCAGTATTTTTTAAGTATTATTCCAGTGAAATAATAAATACAAGGTTCATTCCAAAAGTAATGCAAAAGTGTACATAACTTCTGCATTAAATTCCATGCTTGTCTAAAAGAAATTAAGACCTGAATAACTTCTAACTTTCTCCTGATGAACGAAAACAAAACCGAAGTTATTGTAATATGGCCAAAGAATCTAAGGAGTACACTCCCTAATGATTTCCTTAATCCAGACAACATTTCAGTAGATTCCAGTGCAGTTGTGAGGAACCTGGGGGTGATTGTGGATCAGGATTTATCCTGATTTAGAACTGCCTTCTTTCATCTCTGTAATATTGTCAAAATTAGGAATATCCTGTCCCTATCCTGCTTTCTGAATTCACTATTGGCAGGATGTCCAAATAAAGACATAAAAAGACTCCATCTGATCCAAAATGCTGCAGCACAAGTTTTAACTGGGGTCAGAAGGAGAGATCATATTTCTCCAATACTAGCTTCTCTTCATTGGCTACCTGTAAAATTTAGCTTTGAATTTAAAATCGTCCTCTTAACTTACAAAGCCCTAAACAAAAAGGTTCCATCCTATATCAAAGACTTTATTGTTCCATATAAACCAATCAGAATTCTCCGCTCTCAGAGTGCAGGTCTACTTGTGGTTCCTATTCTAAAACTAGACTGGGAGGCAGAGCCTTCAGGTACCAGGTTCCTCTCTGTGGAATCAACTTCCAATGTGGGTGCGGGAGGCAGACACACTCTGTGCCTTTAAAACTAGGCTTAAGACTTTCCTTATTGACAAAGCATATAGTTTAAGTCTAGGTCAGGAAAACCCTTAATCTTCCATTAGCTCTGCTGCATAGTCCTAGGCTGCGGGGGGACAATGATGCACTGAGCTCTGCTCTCTGTCTCTCCTTATCTCCTTCTTTAACTCTTCCCCTGCTTCTCTCTCTAAATCTCTTCCCTTCCTCTCACTCTCCCTCTCTCCTCCCCTTTGTCCCTCTACATCTTCTCTCGCCATCTCACCTTGTCTCTAGTTGCCTCTCTTTCTCTGTTCCTCTCTACTCCCCCTTTTTTATTTTTTGCAATACTGTGATACTAACTTGCATCTTCTCTGTAGTTTTGTGCTTCCTCCCTCTGCCCTAGTTCTCCTAGGTCTCAGGTCTGCACTGTTTTACCATCACTTGAACACCTTGTGCCTTGGAGAAGTGGTCCCATTGTGTTCCCATTCCAGAAACTCATTCTCAATTTTCCAAAATGTAAAGGTGCACCCAAAATTGATCACCTCTCACCAGCTCAAAAAAAAATGTGTCTTCACTAGTTTCAGATGTTACCACCACATCACCTTTAAATCAGATGTCAACTGTAAAGGTACTTACTGTATGTTCTGATACCCTGAGTCCTCAACCATCTATGATAATGTGACCATAGTCCAGATGTACAGTTCACTGACTGTGACGCATCTGTCTGCATGAGTCAGTTTCTCCACTTGCTGACAACCTGTGTCATTGGTCAACGCTGATAATCTACCTATGCTCGTTCCTCTTCCTGCAAACTTCATCCATCTGGGTATGTTGCTCTTGTCTATGGCATCATTTTCACAGGCATTAAGTAGCCTTCTGTAGACCTCAGACAAACTGCAACTATCCTCTGTCAAGAATTCAACGACGTCACAATACTAATGCCTAAAATACATTATTGAGCCCTCATGAAGAAATAAATTATAAGACACCTGGAAACAGGCTACTCTACTCAGCTACTCTAACAATCTGTACAATTTGAACAACCAATATCACTGAAAACTCCCATATCTTTATACCTGTAGCTCATGCATGTGTCCTATAAAGACTTTAATAAGTGTGTTGGCAAAATAACGTGTATTCATTTGTTTGTTCACTGGTTTTGCGATAGCTTCTTTGTAACTCTGCTCCACATGCTGTGATTTTATCAATAAGCTGCACACTTTTCATGAGAAAAGTTTCTGTTTGGTTGAACAGTAGGTCATTCCAAAGTGACCTGCGATCATATTCTGTAAAAAGGACACCGTAAACACACAATAATTCATGGACAATTTCCTAAGAAAAAAAAAATCCAAGGGCTAATTTTAGCTAGTTTTAACTTGACTATGATTAGCTGTAGCTTGTAATGTTGGATCACGGGGGTTGAACTAATGTGTTTTATCTGGATATTGATTGGTTATGGCTTGTGATGTCACAAATATTCAAAACAGCTTGTTTTGACTGTTGTTCAGCTTGTTTTGTAGATTTCTCAGGACTGGCAGCACTGAGCAAGTTCAGATTTTAACAGCTTTTATTTTACGTCACATAGTGCAGTATATTTAAACCTCAAATCCCAATAAAGGTGTATTTTCACAGTAGGGACACCTTTACTAAAAACCCACACCCACATTTACATTAGTTTTGGCACAACCTCCCCACCCCCATATCGGTAAATCTTTAACAACACAGTTGACCAAAGTGCTGTATAGTAAAATACACATGGGATAAACACAGGCCACAAATAAGAGACAGCTTTTTGGGTTTCTCCCTGTAAATTTTATTTCTGTTTTTCCTTCATATATCTAGGAGTGTGTAGAGCAGGGATCATCCTTGATTTATTATTTGCTCAGTTTTGTTGCTTGATTTCTTCACATTTACTTATTTTGTTTTTTGTTCAGTTTTGAATGATTTTTGTTCATGTTGGTAAACTTACTTGATTATAATGATCATTGTGGTTTATGTTGTTGTAGATTTTTTTTCAATTTCTTGGTAATATCATTAATTTTTCCAACCTACTTGATTATTTTCTTTATTGACGCTAATTTTATTTCTTTGCTCATTTGTGATTATTATGTTAATTCAATCATTTACTTGGGATTTTTCTCAATGTTTTGATTTTGTGAAGTTTATGGCTAATTTTTATTTTCTTTCATGTTTTTTCATTTTGTTAATTTACTTGAGTATTTTGTTGACTTTTGCTGTTGTTTATTTATTATTATTTAACTGATTATATTCTTAAGTTTTCTTTTTCAACCCATTTTATTTCTACTCATTCAACTGTGGCCAAACATAACTAAGTAAAAGTATTTTTTATTCATCACACACGTAACTGAGTAAAATAAGAACGTGTTCTGCAAAACAACTACTCGACTCAATTGAAAAGTACATTTATTTGAAAAAAAAAACTACTCGAGTACATGTAAAGGAGTAAATGCACATGAATATTATCTACATCTACATATAAATATTAAAGCTCTTCTTCTCATGCTGCTGCCTTCACACAAATGCATGCATACACTAAACAAATCTAGTGGGACTGTACGTAACAGGAGTACGTCTGTATGCAGCATGCAGTACCTAGGCTATGTTTCCTTCACTCAGCCATCTGGTTTCAGTTCAGACCCATCTGGATCTGTCTCCAGCCCAGGCATCTCAGGAATACATTTTGGAGGGGTGCCCACATCCGTTCACACAGACAAGTGTTTTCAATTACTCAATTTTAAATGTCTCTAAAACCCAAATGATTGAGCTTTTTTCAGCAGCAGTGGTGGTAAACACTACTTTCATAGAACTCCTTCAAAGGGAGACGAGCTGACCAGTTCAGAAGGCGTCCACAGAGAGACGACACCTCTGTGACGTGTCACCGCTGCAACGTCACAGCCACGCACACCTCTGGATCATGACACATCCTTGTTTGCAGATTTCAATGTGCTGGATGAGCTACTGCAAATTCTTCACCAACATGACGCATTTGCAGAGCAGAGGAGTGATGAGAACCATGCAAAGAGCTCATCTTTTATAAGTGACAGGATTCCACAGGCTCTCACACCAAAAGGAACAACTTAGCTCTGTGTGTAGTTGAGGTTTGCATCATGAAAAACAGAAGGTACATAGCAGTTTATCACATTATCACATTTGTGCAGGCCTTGGGATCACACTAAATACTGATGCATTTTACCACATACTGAATCTGCTGAGCAAATACATATCATAAACTGGATCGAGTATGTTTTGATTTCTCCATCTAGTACAGTACAAACATTTGACTAATGTTATTTTTTCATGCTGTCAAACACATGTTTAGATCTGTGTTTTCCCAAATTTTGGTCTGGAGCAACAGATGGCAGAGCAAAATATCTATCAGTGCTGTGATTTATGAGTTTGAATAGATGGAGAAACAATGTTTTGAAAGAGAAGCATATGTTTTTTTTATGTGTCAGATTTTGACGCAATTGCTGATGTTCCAGTCTCGAAAGCACATCTATTACCTCCACCAAGGAGGTTACGTTTTTGCTGGTGTATTTGTCTGTTTAGCCCCTTTTCCACCAACATTCCGAGGAACTTTTAATACCAGGAATTTATGTATTTACCTGGGTAAAAGTATTTTTGGTAATGTGTGTGCTTTGCGTTTCCCCTGCACCCTAAAGTTTTGGGTCATTTATTCAAAGTAGGCTGATGATTCATGCTTCACAGAACAATACAGATATCTTAAAGGGTATTGCCACAAGACAAATAGCAATTTCAATTAATGTACAGCACTTTTACGTTTTCCTGGTGAATGTCTAGGAATGAGACATTGTATAAATAAAATATATTTTGCAAGTTAAGGCAATGTGTGGGAGTTTACCTGAGTGATGTATTTTAAACTTACCACAGCTGCACGATGTTCATAGTCATCTGCAGTCATCACTGTAATTTATATCATACCTTGTTCACAGTTTTGGGTAGAGTACACAGAAACAGTTCGGAAGTAAAAATGCTGTTACTATATGGACTTGGATGGATGAATGGGCCTCTCTGTGCACTGGTCTCTCAGAGCTCTTGGAAATGGATCCATCTCCTCCACTTGACCAATTCCGAGAGAAGCCTCAACCATTTGCAATTTGCCGGCGGTGGCAGTCCTGCTACTCCAATCGAGACTTGTAATCCTGCTTCAGCTTCTTCAGTTTTTCATGGATTTGTTTTGGCATGTGTCCTATATTAAGCTCTGTTAGTTTGTTGGCTATTTTCCCATACACTCGGTCGTTTTAAGTAGCAACCCAAAGTCCCAAAGTTCTTTATTTGGCAAAGATCCTCAAAAGAGCCTAGACCTTGTCATCCAGACACTGCTCATACAAATGCTCACCAAACACAGTGTAGCTCATCAAAATGAAATAAACAAGTCTGCAGCAGCATACTGGCTTCCCTGTATACAAGAGCAAAACCCTAAATGTGTTCCACCAATCAGCATTCAGCAGTCAGAATTCAAAAATTCCAAGAAATCTGAAAAGTCCTACCTCACTGCTAGGAATTTTTTTTCGGAGAAAATTTGGGGTTGGAGGAAAGGATTTTACCCTGATAATTGCGGTGGAAATGTGCCAAGGCTTTTCAGAATTCTGGGGAAATGAGAAAAGGTCCTGCAGTGGAAAAGGGGCTCAGGTTAGTTAGCAACATTGCCCATGAATTTTGATCAAGACAGTGGAGTAATGATACAAAAGACAATTCATTAGATTTTGTGGGTGATCCGGATCACATTCTGGATCTAGGAATTAGAAAGGTTTTTTTCACCTGGGTGTGTAATACATACTTTATATGGGAGTTTGTCGTGGGTCCAGAATGGATTAATTGGTTTTACATGTATTTTTATGGAAAAACTCGCATCGGATAATGAATGATTCAGACACAGAGCGTGATGCCAGAACGGAATAAATTCGTTTTCCGGGGCACAACTGTACTTTATATGGGAGTTTTTGTGAGTCCTGTAACGGAATAATTTTATATTCACATTTATTCCCATGGGGAAATCCCGCCCAGCTGTACGAAATTTTTACCGTACGAGCGTCACACTGGAATGGATTAATTTCATTCGGCAAGGTACCACTGTATGCTGTATACATTCTGATTTTTACCCTCCTAATCTAGGCTTCAGTACCTTTAAACTGAAAAAGTTTGGAACCCCCTTGTTTTCATAAATAAATCAGGAGGATAAAATAGATCTTAACCAATATGCAGTGAAGCCAGAGGTCAAGAACAGCTTGTATGCATCTTAACCATCTATATTTCTATGACAGAGAACTGACATTTCTGTACTCTGCACTGTGTCAGAGTGATGCTTGTACCTGAGTCTATTTTGGATTGTTACCAACAGCACATTTTAATGACTACTACGACTAAACCAGTAGAGACCTTGCTCTGAATGCCCGTAGGCATGTGCTCGTACAGCCACAGTATTTCACATGGCTGTGTGATAAGGTCTATAGTGTAGCACTAATACATTGTCACAGGCAGTGGCAGTTAATCCAAAGGAAATACTGCCCCTTTTTTCAATTTGCATGCTAATACCATTCCTGATTTAATCTCATATGAGCTGCACAGTGGTAGCCCTCATAAAAGTTCCCCATCAAGCATCTTGTCCCCATCGCTCACGTCTATCTCGCATTAGTACTGCAGCAGCTCTCGGCCTCCTGCTCTCTGTAAAATGTTGGCCAACAATAGCACTGTATCAAAAAATGTGGCCTGCTCATTTCATTGAGAACAGAGGGCAAAAAAAGAGAAGCCAAGGGTGAAAACTTGATCCTGCCTTTGAACTTTCTAACAAGTGACGTCTGAAATGTGCCCACAAGATGTTTAAAAATAAACCTGGTTCTCTTTAAGAACATAAAAGGTTACCACTTTACACACTACTACCCTTAAAGAATGTATGAATGGTTTATAATTAGGTTATTTATAAGATTGAAAACACTTTATAAATCACTAAGCTGTTATAACACATTATAAAAAAGGCAATAACGACCTATTGTTTGCCAAACACTGAGCCCACATTTATGTCTACTTTTCATCCTCAGATTTCAGTTTCTTCTATTTTTTGTTTTTCATGTTTTATAGTTTAAAATTAGCTTCTATTTGGTTGATTAAAAATGTTAATGAGTCACTGATAAATGTTGACTGATAAAGGGACAGGCTGAAGTAAGTACCCAAATTTGAGATTTAACAGAACAGACAAAAATGCAGCTTGATCTTGCAAGAAACTGCAAAATGCTACACCCAAATCAATGCATTGAAATGTTTACATGCTATCTAATCACCTAAATATGATATTATGGTGTTATCATTAAAGTTGCATGATTGATTTGTTTAAAAAAGAGAGACTAGTTGAAGTGAAAATGACTATTTTCATCCTAAATGTCCAAAGCCCTCCATATAAACATGATATACAGTATAACATGATAAAACAATCTCGAGGCAAGTGATGGAAACATTCCCTGCAGCTGCCTTTGCCTGCTAGTCTTTCTATGCGCCTCTGCAAAATCAATAAAAAAATAAAGTCTTAAAAATCCCCACAACCCATAATTCTCACCATCACACTAATTCCCATGTTGTTAAGCGTGTTTATATACAACTTTTTTTCTAATGACCAGAACTGAAAAGAACTTGAAATCTGGAAGATCACTGTGGTTTTGATTTATGACCCTGGAGTGTTTCTCAATGGCCTTGCGGTATTCAACACATCTCTACGTAATCCCTAATCAGGGTTATGTACGTAGCACTCCATCAAGAGCCCTTCAACACTGCTCACAGAATGTTGACATGGTAATTGAATTTGAGCATTGCTTATGATGGGAACATAAGCCAGATGCCAGGATGTTTATGGTGTTGTTGCTTTGTGGGCAGCAGTGTACACAACCTCTGCAGCCACATTTTCCATGCCCAGTGCATCCTTATGGTCAAAAAGAACTCATATAATTTATAGTAATAAAATGGGTTTTAGCAGCGATCTGCATCGTGTACGTTAATTATTGCACTATGTCACATGCTGGCAAGAAAACATCATACTAATAAGGCTGTTGTCATTTATGCTTAAGTCCTAGAAAAGACTTAACAATTTGAGAAATGTGAAAAATGCAGATTCATCCATAAGGTCTGATGAGTACAAAAGAGATAGAAATCACATCTATGGACATCAAAGCGACCTGGCCTGCGTCCATACGACTATTTTTTTCCCCTACACTTCAAAGTTTATAAAGTCTATTCTTTTCTATTCTATTCTACTCTAATTTGCTGTAACTCCAAAACCCAAGAAAAAAACAAAGGTAAACATGCTAAATCAGTAAGGTACTGCTTCACTTTCCAGGGGTTTAATGAACAAATCAGGAACCCAGTAATCAAGAAAATGACCAATAATGTATGAAAAAAATTACACGGTCATAAAGAAATGAGCCAAAAATGAAAAGAATATGAAAAACTGGACAAAAAAAAAGAAATAAGAGAAGTAAAAAGAAACAAAAATATGAATATGAACAAAATAAACAGAGGTGAAAGATAAGAAAAATACCAATACCAATATGATAATCATAAAATAAAAAGCAAATAACACAATAAGACACAAGCAATCAGTAAAATTAACAAAATAAGAAGCAAAATGGACAAAATAATCAAGAAAAATAAAAGTACCTTGAGCAGTATTGTGATTTCCCTGCAAGAAGGTTGATTATAGGCTCCAAAAAAGGTATATGTGTGCAAAATGGCCACATGTTTTATATTAAGCTTAAACAGCCTGGTGTTTAATTGACCAAAAAAAAAAAAAGAACATGGTGGTACAATAACTATTCAGGCCACTGAAAATGAATCATTCATGGTCATTTTACCCCACATAGGATGTCAATCATTTATTTAGAGACTCAACTACATTGAAATATACTGTACAGTGTGACAATGGCAAAAACACAGAACAAAGTGCAAAGATGGTTGTGAGGATTTTATTAATACTTGCATACACAACACAAGTAACATAAAATAAGAATTTATTTTTCATAAACAAATGTAAAGGCTAAAAAAAATCAACCTCCATGTGTATTGATATATGATCAACTGCTTACTCTTGACTCAAAAGCTTTCCTACATTTCAAATACATTTATAGGCCAAAAGTGAGAAAATGAGCAACAATTAAAGGTAGGTAGGAAAACAAACAAATGAACAAAAAGAATGCATCAACAAAGTGTTTAGAAAGGTACTGAATTAAAATATTCTTATTCTTGAAAACAATACTGTATATGCATACAAATGGAAATACACTGCTTGGCCCCAAAAAATAGTCACACACTTTAATTTTGGTAATAACTGGTGACTTTTTTTTGGCCAGGCATTGTATGTAGGATGTCACAGTCAATAGCGTCACTGGGTGATGCTATGTGTCAATGCCATCAGACACTGTGAATGAATCCTGCAGAGAAATGGAGTCTGAACACAAATGTTCATTCCACAATTCTTACAACATGATAAACAAAAGAGCAAGATTTGAACAAATTTGGCTCCTGCTTTTGATAACTGGTGTGAGCGAAGAATCTAAAAGGGCTGAAAAACCAAGCCGAGATCTCCAATTTTTTTCTGGAAGGTAAACTAACCTTGGCTAACTAACATATGCATACATGTAGCTCTCTGAATTTATAAAATAAAGTCTACGATAAAGTCTTTGCTTGCAACCAGTTCAGCAACGGGGCAAGAGTGAGTGTGACACCTGAGTACTGACCAGGAGGTCACAGCCACCTTTAAGAGTTAACAGGAATGGGTCATTTTACCACAGTGGCCCAGAAACTGTTGATTAAAATAATAAATAAATAAATAAAAGTGATCAGCATATTAAACAAGAAACATTAGATGTGATTAGGTTGTAATAAGTGCTAAATAGAATCCAGGGAACAAAACAACAGCCAGTGTCCACAAGTGACCTGATTTAAATCCATATAATTATTACGTTAGACAAAAAACATGAGGCTTAAGAATTAAAAATACTAATATGTGATAAAATACAAATTCAAAGTCTCTACAGGGATCAGGCACCTAAATCTGATGCCTTTTCACACACTTTTGAGGTCATTTATAAGACAAGTCATCCTTTACTCACTCAAGCTGAAGGTAAACACAAGTGGTGTTTTACTCTTAAAATATGAAATACTGTATAATAGGAGGTAAAAATGAAGACTGAGAATTTCTCCACATTAAATCAAAATAAAATATGTATCAAATTAACGATATAAAAAATTTACAAAAATGAACAAAATACTACACAAATTTAAGAAAAAAATCCACAAAGAATGCACAAAATGATCAAGTAAATGAATAGAATTAAGAAAAGCATCAAGAAAGGCAACTGGACTGTAATTAATGGACCAAGAAATGAAAAAAAATGAACAAAATAATTCTAAAAAATGAAAAAAATTGAACAGATTAATAAACAAAATAAAAAATGCAATTTAGAAAATAAATATAAATGATTACAAAAAATCAACAAATTGGCCAAAAATGAGATATTCCACAAAATAAATAAAATAAAAATAGAAAATTTTAAAAAATGAACAAAATGATGAACAAAATAGGCGCAGATAAGGGCAAGTACAAAGTGGCAAGACAAACATTGAGTAAATGTAATACAAAATTTAAGTGGCTATATACTTTATGTATATATATCATTGAATTTAAGGCATTTTAAGACCAATTTAAAAACCATTTAATCAACAAATATTAACAGAGATTCAACTGCAAGAAACATCAGATTGTGATGATAGAAATCACTAACCACAAGTGAGCTGGACTTAAGACATGTAAATATTGAGCTTCGGCACTAGCTTCAGTTATTTCTGCGCCCACAACAATTGACTCTTCACCCACTTGTTTATTATTAACTTTTGCCTTTCACCAATTATTGTTCATTGTTCTGTTTATGTATCTGAGCTGCTTGAGCTGACTGTGTGGGTTTCACTTTCCCAATGTGCAATTAAGTGTGGTTACACAAATTGCTTGGTATAGGAGAGAAGAATTTGATAGTAATGCTGGTAATTACAAAAGGACAATTATTCATTTAATGATAACATAAGCCAATTTTCAGAGCTGTCACAATGATCTAGGCCGATATTGCACAGACTTGAGCTGGAACAAAAAAAAGGCTTGAAGTCTTTTACCAAACCACAGCCCACTACTTTCATGGCAGACACCCTAACCACACAGCCACTGCAATGGATAATAGAGAACGCAATAGGATTTGTAGTAAAAGTGCCGTACATCCTCACTGAAATACTGCCTCCATGTCTTCCAGAGCCTCAGTAGCTTGGCTGATCATCGTGAGTGAACGCAGATGGGAGAGATGCTCAGCAGTGGAAAACAGGGAATAAACTAGCTTAATGAAAGCATCGTGGCACAGTGGAACGCCAGTCTAAGCCATCAGTGAGAATGCCCCGGGGTTAGGAAGATGGGCTGGTGTGCGTGCTGGGGGCTGGACGCCTGCCTGGATCCAGGAGCTGTGCTGATCCTTTCTGGCAGTCCAGAGCTTCACCGTCTGACTCCGACTAGGAATAGACACAAAGAGGAGATGTCATGTTACAGGTTACAGGGCCTTGAGGTACTTAATGCCACATCAGGAAAATTAGATGCTCAGCTGATAACAGCAGCAGTCCACACTCATCTTCCACACAGCTGCATCCTCATTACATGATGCATAGTGGCAGGGAAACAGACAAAAAACCTTAAGTGGTGCCAAGCAGTGTAAAATTATACATATAGACAGGTGACAAAGTGACCCTTACATAGGCTTCTGTTATTTAAACCTTCACAGCATGTGTCATTCTGAAGTGTACAACAGTTTGAATCATAAATACAGTGGCTTGCAAAAGTATTAATACTCCCTGGATGTTTTCACTTTTTATTGCACTATAAAATGAATCATTGTCAATATAATTTGCCTTGTTTGACAATAATTTACAAAACACAACTCTGTAATGTCAAAGTGAAAACATACAGTATTTCTACAAAGTAATGTCAGTTAATTAAAAATATATAATGAAATATAAGTGTTTGCGTAAGTATTCATACCCTTTAACATGACTTACCTAAATGGACAGAGGTTCAGACAAATGGTGCTGGTCGTCTGGTTTATAAAGGGAGATCATCTGAGTGCACTGACTGTGACTTAAGTGACAGTAGTACATTGGTCCCTCACTATATCGCGGTTCAACTTTCGCGGCCTCGCTATTTTGCAGATTTTTTAAAAGTGCAATTTTCATGTTTTTTTTTTAAACAGCGTATGAACATTGTGTTCTGTGTCCTGATTGGCTAAGGAGAACCTGCGTTGTTCTGCGTCCTGGTTGGCTAAGGGACTGAAAGCATGGTGGCATGTCTGTTTATAAGAATCTTCTCACCCAGAAGAAAAAAACAGCACCAACAACTACCCATAACTATGTTCTTCACACGGAAAATGACAAATGCACCATGGCCTTCATTGGAAAAAGACGCTACAGCAGAGCAGCGCCAGGACGAAGAGGTGCGGTCAGAGGAACTGTGACGCGTGAGTCACTATTAATAATTTCTTACGTGTTCAGCTTTGTAGGTTGATCGTTAAAATTCAATTTGTTATTTCTAAAAGCCATCATATATTTTTTAATAGAAAAACATTTATATTTTTTTATTTCTCAAACAAATGTTTGGGCCTGAAAACAGGTTTGATCTTTAGTTTCATTCTATGATACTGTACTTATTTTTTTATTTAAAATCTATGAAGGTTTGAATTTTGAGAGTGTTTAAATAAGAGAGAACTGTGGGAAAATGTTAATGCCTGTCTGAGAATAGTGTATGAAGTGTGTGGTGATGGGATTTTACAGCCTTAAAACAAATATAACAATTGTAAAAAAAATGAAGTTGACTACCGTATTTTCCAGATTAAAAGTCGTGGTTTTTTGCATAGTCTGGCGAGGGGAGTGACAAATACATTGCAGCGACTTGTATTTTGAATAAATTTGACTATAGGGTGTTTGTCACACTGAGAGCCGCTAGAGGAGGCGAGTTGCGAGCTCTCCCTTCTGGAGCGCTGCACGCTTGAGGCGCGTTCCCCGAACAAATGCAAGCTGTTCTGCAGAGTGACTAATACACGTTTTTTTCTTCTTCGTTATGCATTTTTTGGCTTGTGTGACGAACATACGGGAGTGACATATCACCGGAAAATACTTTGCAGATTTCACCTATCGCGAGTTATTTTTAGAATGTAACCCCCACGATAAACGAGGGACAACTATATTGACACCTGTGTCCAAAGGCTCTAGTCACTGGTGAATCAGTATTCTTGGCTTCAATTGCACTATGAAGATGAACAACATTACAAGCAGCTCCATGATAAGGTTATTGGAAAGTATAAGCCCTGTGGTAGATACAAAATACTTTCCAT
>JAQQAE010005926.1:0-17161 GCA_029823295.1 Pseudamia nigra
TCTGGACTGTCAATATCTGCAGGCTTGATAGCTGTCAGAGCATAGAGCATACATACTGTCATTAATCTGCCTCACTTAAAAAAAAGTAATAAAACTCATACAGTCAAAAGCAATTGGACAAACTCACAATCAGAACTGGAGGGAGGAGAGGGTACATTTTCAAATGAGCACTGGGGTCTTCTTTTTTCTTAAAAACATAATATAGACATGCCACTGTCAGAATAATGCACTTAGGATAATTTTGGTATTCTGGAACCAAGTCATCCTTTTCTTTAGTTTTACTAAATTGTCAAAATATGATTTCAGCTTCTCAAATGTAAGTCTTTTCTTGCTGTAGTCCTTTATGACAGTGAACTGAATGTCTTAAGATTGTGAACAAAACAAGACCTCTGAGAATGTAACCTTGAGCTTTGGGAAAAAGTTATCAACAATTTTCACAATAATCTGACATTTTATGGACCAAACAACTGATTGATTAATCTAAAAAATGAAAAACTACTGAATTCTTAATGAAAGTAACTGTTATTCACAGTCCTGCCTCTTTGAATGTCTCCATCTGGATTTTTTTTCTGGGGGGACCTCACATTTTGCAATCTTTTGGATAGTTGTGCGTACACAGTGACCTGCACAAGACACATTTAAAACATTTTTCAAACTGCTACTTAAAGTGTCCAACATGACACACTTTGGTCATCAAAGGAAGCATTTCACTTTCCCATGTATTCTTCATGCCTTGGTCCTGCAGCATGGGCTAGTACTGTACTATTCTTTTTGCCATTGCGGTAATTTCTGGTTTTGATGGGTATCTACTGTATGTGATTCTGCATCGCACTGGTCATGGTGTTCCGGATGAGCCCGCATCTGAGTTCCTTTGACATACGGCAGATGCGCTCTTCACCTTTCTTCAACAAGTATTGTTGTCGGACTTGCTCAAGTTCGGTGTTGGTGTGCAAGACATATTCTGGGAAGGACAACTTCACGACCTTTTTAGGAGTTGCATACTTTTCAGGAGTTGCGTTCACAGGAGTGGATGTCTGCTGCGTGGGTGATTCATTTACTGAAGAACAGCCTGATGATTTTGAGTTTTCCAGGCCATGGGTTAAAACAGTTCGAGATAAGGTTTTTGAGGTACAAGATAAATTATAGAACTCCACTTTGATGAAACACATCAATCCTGGTGATGATTTTTATTTAAAATGTTGTTGTATAAATGAAAATACAGTATAAGAGGATCTAAAACTTTTGTAAAATGTAAAAATATCCCATGCTTCAATGCTTTATATTTTAAAAAAATGAAACAACTTAAGTTCTACAGTACAAATAAAAAATAAGAAAACATGAATCAACTTGTTTGCCATTCATTTTCACGTCCTGAGTGGGTGATTTGATGTGGTTTCACCACTAATTTTTTTCTTTTTTTAAATGTATTTCTTCATGAGCCTGTTAGAGGGTTAACCACCACTTACACTGAAATTATAGTAAATTTTCAATAAGTTGAACTGAATCCTTTATATTGCAAGTCAACAAAAGCAGTTTTACCAAGCATCCATGCATCCATCCGTCTATCCATCCATCCATCCATCCGTGTTGTTCATGTCAAGGTAGTCTGGTCAGTCTAAAGAGTGCTTCAGTGCTAATCTGAGCAATGAAAACATGCTAAATTTACACTTAAACCTAATTTTTTTGTAGGTGGCCCTTTTTCGGCACCAAAGCAGATTAAAAGCCACAACCATCCGTGTCAGACCCTCATAGGGATCTGTATAGATGTCTTGTGATTGTCTGGCCTGAGGATGTCCCTGAACAGCTCCTGTCACTTTTTTTTAGCACTTGTCAAATTCATGCAGTTAGTGGAGTCTCGCAGAGGACATCAACTTGCACTTTGTATTACACACTATCAGGGGACACTGTGAGACACAAATAGCAGAAGTGATTCCTCGCCCGCTTTGTCAGTGATGTGCATGGTACAGGTTTAGACAATATTCAAGTTAATACTTGCTTTGTTACTTTTATAACCAGTAATGTAGTTTATTGTCAAATTCCCCAGGGTTTGCAGTCAGTGTTCTTTGCACCTTGACTATATTTACTGAGGGTTATCTAGTCAACACTCATATTAAGTTTAATGCCAAAGTGTCAAGAACTAGAACAGTTTCAGTGCCAAAACAAGTCAATCCTCATCGAGTCCCATATTAAAGTGACCAAATGTGTACAGTCTGATACACACAAGTGTGGTCTCAGTCGTTTATTTCGTCCTCTCTGAGTGCTATATGTGGAGTGAATTTTATATTACTTGCCAGTTCAGGTGATCCAGAGGCTGATAGATGATGTTTAAGGATATGACGACTCCTAGTCAGAGGATTCACGTCTTCATTCAGCTCACATCAGCTCCACTCACACTCCACCGCTCACGTCCATTTAGGTCTAAAGACACTTTTTGGACAGAAAGAAAAAAAAACTTACACAATATGCAAACAATATTCAAACCGGTCTGTACCATATGGAATACTGTACGATCTGTGTTTTAGCTGGCAACATGCTAACACCGGCTTGTTAATATTGTTTTTCTTAATTTTGTTTTTGTTTGTTTATTTCCTCATTCGCTCTTTTTTACAATTTATTTATTATTTTGTTCAGTTGTCCTAATTTTTGTTCATTTTGCTAATTTTTTCATTCATTATTCTTCATTTTAAAAATATTTTATTCCATCTTGTAGATTTTGGTTCAATACCCTGATTATTTAATTTTCTTGCTTGTATTCATTTACTTGACTACTTTGTTCATGTTTGTGATTTTTTTTTTGTTCATTTTCATTTTTTAACCCAGGTTCATCTTAATCTTGTAAGATTTCTAATTTATTTCATAATTTTGCCCTTTTTTGTTCACTTTCAATCATTTTATGTTTTACAGCATATTGCTTAATCTTGTTCTTTTCTTGATTATTTCGTTCATCTTGTAGATTATTTGCACCAGTTTTTCCTTAATTTTTATTCATTATATAGTCATTTTTTCCTTTTTTTTCATTTTGTTGATCTAGTGTTTATTTTGCTTATTTTGATTTATTAATGTGTTATTTCCATCACAGGACAAACCCACAGGAGCCGCTAGGAAGGGGCTAAAGAGCCAAGAGCCACATGTGCCTCTAGAGCTGCAGGTTGCAGACCCCTGATTTAAGTGATGCTGAACCCCCTGCTGTACTTTCATGTAGGGTTTGTCCATCTTTGCATATTCTTCTCCTACCTGGCATCTTCACAAACCTGTGTCTCCATCAGCATATACAGTATTACCCTGTGGTTTGAACATGGTTTGCTGCGCTGGCATGTCTCGCTGGCAGGTCATTGAGTTCTATACTGATTAGAATTTTCACCATTGTCACAAGGCAGGTTGTGTGCATTGGCAGGTTGTGTTATGTCTTGACCTCTTCCTGCCACGGATGTTTTGGCAGGACTTTGGCTTCCTCATATTCCAGCCCATTTTTCTTCCCTGTCCACTGTAATTCCGCGCCACAACAGGAGCTGGCATTTACACTCCGCTTCTTTCTGCCTAGTCTACTGTGGCTTTTCCACATGCCATATTACTCGCCACGCATCTGCCTTGATGTCCTCGGGCAGTGCCTCGGGGCTTTGGAACATGTGCGGAGGGGAGAGAGGGGGGCAAGCGTGTCATGGCTGCTTACTCTTCCATGCCAACTCCTCCTGCCCAACTCTCTCAACCCTTAGCCTGTCGTTAATTATCCTATATGTGATGTGCAAGCAGTAGGGACAAGCCTCAGCTGTGAGAGGCAAACATGCGAGTTGACCTGGAAAAAGAATGCTTTTCCTCTGAAGAGTCTGTAGGGTTTAAAGGCCACCATATAGGACAACGTCTGGCAATATCACTTCCATCATCCCTGGCTGTGTTTGCTCGCTGTGAATGGCTGTTCTGAAACACGTTCGTTTCCAGTTTCCAGTTAGACAATTGCTTTGAATCCTGCTACCAGCCATCGACTTTGGATTCCTCTTGCCCAAACGAAGATATTATAGTCCTAAGTGAAGGACTCTGAGGACACTTAGAGACCTTTGAGCATCCCCGCGGCTCTCACTCTCATTAGATAAGGAATAAATGCTCCACAGAGCTCTGCTTTACAGGGCTGTTTCCGACTGCTCCATCCTCTGAGCGTGCGTGGTAATTTAATTAAGTCCACTGACTTTTCTAAAGGGCAAGTGCTAGAACCAACACAATTAATAAAATGGGTGACTTTTCTGCTCTTTGTTGCTCTTTGTTCCCCTTTCCTCATTTGAGTGGCTCAGCACAATCCCCTCCCGGCCCGGCTCCATTTGCATTTAGAAAAGTCAAATCCAGCACCTTCTCTGGTAATTATTCATAAACTTTAAGTCCAGAGTAAATAGCACATGAAGAATTCAGCAAGTGGTGTTCAAGAAAGACCTTAGTTTTATAAAATCCTGCAAGGTTCATTTCCATGCATGAGATAGCATAAGCCTCAGAATTTGTTTTGATTACATTTTTGTGAATACATAGATTAAAGGATCATGTGATAATGTGTGAATGCATGGCTCTAACACATGACCTCGAGTTTCAGATTGTGCAGTCCCCGGGGAGTCTACTTATCCTTCTGTAATGACGGCGCTTAAGTGATGATGCCACTTCTGAAATAGTTGCTTCTCGTTGGGATTTGGGTCTAAAAGTCGGGGTTATTAGTAGGATGTCTGTGGCACATTGATGGCTCAGGGATCCCATAGGACAGTTCAAAGTGTAATGAGGTTAATTAGAAGGCATCACGACCTAACACTGCTCATACAGTAAAACACAAAGTGTCATTTAAAAGTCATTAATCTATGACAAAGAGGTGATATAGAATGTGCTCTTATCCATTTGACTTGAAACAAGAGCAAAAGAGTTTTACCCTCAATGGATGGTGAGAAACAAGCTCTAAAATAATAACATATAATCACTATATTGCTTAATGCACTAGCAAGCACGCAAGCATTTAATACTAATTAAATCAATAAGCTGAACAAAGCTATAAGACACAGACAGACAGATCATAAGTCTCTTCAGGTACTCTGAGTGTGCTCTCCATTTGTGTGATGTCTCGTGAGTGCAGCTTTTCGTGACCACAATGTAAAATATGAAGCCGATATCAAGTGCTATCCTCAAAAATAATTATGTAAAATTCTCAAAGGCACAGTCAAAGGCAATTGTGTCATTTGAGAAGCAGATGATGACCATGGAAGCATGATAAATTGTCTAACTCTGCATGGAGAGACATATTTGGGATTAGTCCTTGGTACGCCAGGGGAAAATCAAATAGTTCATAGTGGACACACATGGATTACATTAATAGTTCTGTTCTTGTCTGGTGTTCTGCCAAAGCCGAACAACTAAAGTGCTGTTGCATTCAAACAAAACCACTCGTACCTTGTAATGTACATTTTTAAGTTGTTCTGCAGAAAGACCAAAGAGATAATCCCACATGTGGACTGGCAGTAAAACATGCTCTAAAGACAGATTCGATTTCTGAATTGTATTCAAAAAACTGTCTGGAAAATCAGATATGCATGAAAAAGGGAAAAGGAAAGCCAACGTGCTCATTTAGTAAACTCTGTGAAGCCACGTACACACATGCTGAGTCCATGAGGGTGGTTTAAGGACATATTGGTCGTGCACCCGCCAGTTGAAGGTCAGCGTCTGGAGGACTGTATCCCACGGTGGTGAACACAAAGGTTTTAAGGTCAAACACAAAACAGGCCCCCACACACAGACACATCTAACAGTGTGTGTGCATGACCCATCTATGTGTGAGTGTGTGTGTGCAGTCAAAAAATATATATGGAAAATAATATCTCGGGGGGTCATGTGGTGAGTTACGTTACATCTCAACATGCTTCAGCCATGTTTCCGTTTTATCATGTTTAATTCTTGTCATGAAGTGGCGTGGGTGAGAATTAGCATCTCAAAGTCTGCGGCCATGGTTTTCAGTTGGAAAAGGCCAGATTTCCTGCTCCAGCTTGGGGTTTAAGCATCTCAGGGTCCTATTTATTGAGACAAGGTTGGAGGATTTTAGAGCTGATCCAAAACATCCTACTCTCAATTTGCCATTTGACCCATGTTCCTACCCTCTCCTGTAGTCACAAGCTGTGGCAAATGACCAGAGGAATTACAGTAGATTATGGATAGAGGTGGCTGGGGGCTCCCAAAGAGACCGCTGTGAGACATATGATAATTTTGCCCTCTGTACGATGCCAAATGTATGACGGTTTTCATTTTATGGTTGGCTTGTTCATTTTGTTTATTATTTTATTCAAGTTTGGCCCATTTTTGTCAAATTTGTGCATAATTTTGCTCATTGTTCTTCATTGTCTTAACTGTTTTCTCAACATTTTGCTTCATTTTGCAAGTTATGTAGTTATTTTTTGCTCAGTTTGTCACCTGCTTTATTTGTTTTATTCAGGTTGTGGATATTTTGTTCATTTTATCAATTATTTTCTTGAGTTTTTTCTATTCTATTCTATGCATTGTGCTTCATGTAAATACAATTTTCATGGATGGATGGGTATAGAAAAAAAAGCAATTGCATTAATCTGAATATGATCTACATCATATTCTGTCTGGGTTTTTTGAATCCCCCTGAATCACTGGATAAACCAGTATTGTTTAGGCTTTAGGAGTGTGCTTTGGATGTGGACTGCACATTATGAATATGCATCTCCACTGGGAGTTGTCTAGCAGTTTGACACATGGCCTCCTGCCTGTTACAAACTGCTCTCAGCATTGTCGGAGTAAGTCCAAAAAAAATTGTATGATATTTGGTGTTTCAGTGAGAATACTTTCTAAAGATTATTCTTACCACTGCTTCCCTTTGTGGCTTACCTTGGCTCTAATATACATTATATAACTGCCCTTCTGCATCGTCTGAGGCTTTGAGGATGGCACAGCTGCACTGAACAGGCAACCCTTTGTATCTGTAGTGAATCAAAAAGCATAAAGGTGCTTTGTTTTTCCGTTGCATAAAGTAGCATTTCTATATTTGCTTTATCATCTGGGTCTAAATTCCCAATTGAGATGATGTTGAGAGCTTTTCTAGTATGAAGGCAAACCACAGCATCCACTTCCCTACATGCATATTTCATGCATTCTGATTCTCGTACTGTATTTCTACATCTGTAGAAGTCTTTTTTTTTTTTTTTAGTTTTACCAGCAGGTCTGCCAAACAATGCAGCCTTTAGCTCTCAGGAAGCATTAAGGTCTGTCACATGAATCGGAAAAAAATCACAGTTTGAGAGGGAGTGAAAAAGCTCTCAAAAAGCCACATGAAATCTTAAACACTTTTTCAGAGCTTTTCTCTTTTGATTTGGCAAGCAGTGCAAGCACACTGCAAACTTTAAGACTTCACTCAGTGGCTATGAAACACTTTTGTTTTTCAGCTTGTTTGACTTATTTGTGACAGTGCGAGAACTGGTGACTGTCAACATGGGTGAAAACCCCACGTGTGGAAAACACTTTGGAAACCCTTTGAATGAATGGCGCTTCATTTGGTTTTCTGACACCAGCGCACAAACATAATGTGGTATATCAGTCCTGTCTGTTACATTAACGTCTTTTACAATACACTGAGTTTGACATTAATTATTTTTGAGGAAAAAGGTCAAACGTAGTTGAATGTACTGTACCAGCTTAACCCTCGGGCAAGGAACCATCTACGGTCACTTCTGCACGCTTAAAAAATTGCACCTCCATGTTAATATTATGGAAAGTGCACTTATTTGTTTTCCTGACATATTTACATAAAGAGTTTGAAATGACTTACTGCTGTATTTTACCATAGATTTTGTCTGAACCTTGGGGAGCATAAAATCATCAACAAAATCAATTACAATAATCAACAAATATTAAGAATATTAGTAGAAATAAATAGAATGCTCAAGAAAGTCAGCATAAATTAAGAAAATCATCAAGACAGTGAAAAAAATGAACCAAATAACTGGAAAAATGAGGAAAAACCTATGAAGACAGTCAAGAAAATGGGTCATTTTGAACAAAATATTCAAGAAAGTGAACAAAAATGAGAAAGAAAAGAATGGAAAGAACGAAATGAACAAAATAAGCAACAAAATGAAGAAAGCTACACAAAATAAGAAAAATGAATAAAAATTAAGAAGATAACCAAAAAAATTCAATTGAAATGTGAAAAGCTGTTGATTTTTACACTGTCATCCACAACTGTGCGTACATCAGAATGAACAAAATCAGCTCTAAATTATAATTTAAAAAAATGTTCTAGCATTTCAATGTGTAAAGGGTAAATACAAAGGTGAGTAGTACTCAAGTACATCTAGTCCTTAACATGTAGTTGAGTAGTTTTAGGTACTTCTGAGAGTAGTTTTACTCCTAGTCTATTGCATTAGTGATGGAAAAAAATGTACATTACTTTTACTCAATTACATTTTCCTCAACCTTAATGTGTAAAAAAGGTTGAAATACAAAAAAAAAGATATCAAATAAAAAACATGTCAAAATGAATAAATTAAGCAACAAAGTAAGCAAACATTTACACAAAATAATTGCAAAAATGAACAAAAAGAGCAACAAAATGAACAGAAAAATAACAAAACAAACACATTAAGCAGAAATGAATAAAGTAATCAAATAAATTAAGAAAAATTAAAAATATAATAAAGAAACTGAAAAACCCCACAAAATAGGCAACAAAATTAGCAACAATGATCAAAAATAATTAAGCAAGTTCACAGAAATGAACAAAATAAGCATCAAAAACTGAGCAAATAAAAAATATGCAAGAAATTGAGTAAAAGCGAACAAATTGAGCAGCATCAGTCAAATAGAATAACATATTAATCAAGTAAGTTGAAAAATGAACAAATTGAACAAAAATCCACAACATAGGAAACAAAATGATCCACAATAATCATGGAAATTAACAAAAATGTACAAAATATTTGTTTAGCACATGAACAGATTTTTAGGAGATGCTCTTTTACACAAGTACTTCTATGTGAGTCACTTTAATTAGAAAGTACTAACTACCACTTGTACTTGAGTATTGTTTTTGTGTACTCTGCCCACCACTGCTTCAATATTACATAAATTCTAAACCCTCTATAATACCCGAAAGAAAATCTCAACAGGTTGTTCAAGGAGCACTTTTGTTTCACTGTTCACATCAAATGCTTTTCAGTCCTAAATGGTGTGAGGTAAACGTGTCCAGCACTATTTTAATTACACACAAAGTCAGTCTTTCTGCAGAATCCCAGTTCTGGAACTGATCCTAATATGGGATTGAGAACTTTGCTTGTTGGCTTAGACAGAGAACATACACACAATCGCACACACACACCACAAAGGGCTGCTGTAAGTCACTTTTTCCAGCTATCTTAAGCAGATTTTTGGCAAATCGAAAACCAAAACGTCTCTATGTGCTTCCACTTTCCAGTAGTTACGCTGTGTGTGTGAACATGCAGCGTCTTCAACACGGAGGGGGATATCGCTAAATTTCAGATGTCAGCATTTGGCAGCGCACCCTGATTGCATATACAGTAAACTCCTGAGCTGATATTTCACAGCACATTCGGGATGAGGTGACATTAAGTTAACAGTGTGGCAACACCAGCATGATAAGTGTAGTGAGGTTTAAATGTGATGACATAATTGTCCTTCAGTCTTTTTTTTAAGGTTAGCAATATCTCTACTCTAAAGCAGCCATTCTGTTTTAAAGGAGTTATCATATGCTCAGTATTTAGGCTATAACGTATTGTATCAGAGCTTAAAAGAGGCAACAACATGTCATATGTTTATTCCCTCCACCGACAGATTTACAAAGCTTGACCTGGAACGAGAGAAAGTTGCAATTTTACCCAAATGGATTGTCCCAGCGTGTATAATTTTGATAAATAATAGCTTGAAGTATCACAGGAAATACTGATTTGCATGAGAGTGCATACTCTGTGGGAGTCCACAAAGACAGTTTCTCCTTCTGCTATGACACAGTGAAGTGAGGTCTTGGGAAAGTGCATGTTGGATTCAAATTGATTGCAGATGGGATTTGAAAATGTTGGGTTGAACTGTCCACAACTCTGCAACCAAAAGATCCCTGACAGACTGCATGTTTGACATCTTCAGAGTTATAGCTTCATACGGCAGTGGTCAGAGGAAAACAATGAAGCAGTTGCACAATGTCAGAGAAGTAGAGAGGGACGGATGCTGGTGCAGTCACTTCTGGCTTGCAGAAAGACCACAGATGTGGACGGACACACCCTGCACCACCACACACTGAATGTTTCCACCCACTGAGGACACAAAGAATTTTGACTGGACGACTGAAAAAGTGAGAAAGAATGATTTTGTTTAACGCTGATCATGGATCATGTTCACTGTGATGTTGTTTCTAAAAGCAATGTTGTGAAAAGAAAAGCATTTTTTTATTTTCTTAAGCAAATTTGGCCTTGGTGAGGTGACATAAATTTTTGCTTGTGTTAATAATCCCAGTAGAAGAGTGGTCCTTAGGAGAATGCTAAAAAAAAAAAAAGCTTAAAAAGCTTGTGTGAGTGTAGTATTACTTTTACCAGCAGCCTTGAACAAACCTTCATTTATTTATAAGCTGCACAAAGCATCTATGATTCTATTCATCACTTTATCCTGCAGATGCCTTTGAATTTCTCCAAGGCCAGACAGACAGTTTTCTCTTTCAAAAGGTTAACAGTGTCTTAAAAATGAAAAACGGCCCATTGTAACTTGAATTAATGAAAATTTCTGACAGACACGCTCTTCTTCTGGACTTCTGAAAGGACACGCTATAGTTTGAAGAGTCTTTCACCTTTTCTACTCACATTAGCAATATGATTTATATACCGTAGCTTTCCCCTGAAACATACTTTGAAAACATGTTTAAACTAGCTGTAAAAATATCAGTTTTGCAGAGCAGCATGCACAAAAAAGCTGTGATCAAAAGGATGTAGCACCGGATGTCTGATTAATCCAAGGTGGTTAAAAGGAAACTGAATTACAGAGTCTGAGCTCCACAGTGACCTTTTCCCTGCAAACCCAGTGCCTCCTGTCACTGTTTCTGTGTTACGTATTTGAAACAAAAAAGGAAAGAGAACACGTTGTACTAGCATATTAAATATCAGGAATTCATTTCACTCGGGGAGAAATGTAAAACAAAAATATTTTACTTTGTTTTTATTACATTGCTGGCAGGACATTCCTAAAAAATTCCAGATTATATGCAGTGCAGAATGTGCCAGTGACAATGGAAGTCATTAGATGTAGATTAGAGTCCGAGCGTAGTTTTAAGGTCAGTTGAGACCAAAGATTTATGATGAGATGAGCTGAAAACTTCTTGCAAACCACTGATCAGCTTTTTGAAAACCCGCCAATGCAACAAGGCAAGGCAGCATGTCATTTCCACAGGAATGACCCTCTATACTTAAATCCTTACTGCTGACTTTTTATGCTTTATTGTGGCTGAATGTAAGTTGTTTCATACAGTGACCGTGAGAAATTTTCTACAACTGCATCTCTGTCAGTGATCAAACAGGGAAAACAACATGGTTGAGAATTTCCCTCGTCTATTCCTGGAGTAGTTCTGATGGCGGCGTCGGCTCTGATAAGCATGCAATACACAATCTACTGAATCAAGATTTTACAAGGGAATGGGTGAAAATACCACTGAGCTCCAGCCCTTAAATATTGGAAAAAAGTAGAATACTAGATGTAATGCTGTGTTCTAAAGCCAACCATTGGCACTTTAACAAGCCGAGTCAGTGGTGATGCCATGAGCAGACTTGAATCAAAATGAATCTGAAATGGATCAGATCACTGCTCTTCAACCTTTAACATTCTGGAACCGATGCATCATGTCATAAACAGGGTTTTAGAACAAGATGAAATACTCATATGCCATCATAATTCTAAGATGACAATATTGCAGCTAATTGCAATGTTTGTGCTACTACATCTACTGTACAAACTCATATTATGACAAGAAACCCTTAGTTAAGTAAAGAGAAAACACAGTCCATCATTATTTTAAGAAATGAAGGTCAGTCAATCTGAAAAATCTCAAGAATTTTGAAAGTGCAGTCACCAAAGTTGTGCAAACTGGCTCTGCATGAAGGCCAGTAATTCTATCGACTTCAGCCTTGGTCTTTGTTTCCAGGGAAGATCCTGAGATGTCATATACTGTATTTTTAGTGTTTTAAAATAGCTGACAATGATTTTTCCAATTGTATAATGGCATATTGGGAAGAGTTTAAGTTCTCTGAGGCCCCTTTCACACGAAATGGGAACTGTGGTTCTTGAACCAGTGCTGTTTAGGTTCCATGTAGTGAAGCAACCTGCGTTTACACAGGTTTGGAGTTGAATTATTCTAATCAGGGACATGACATTAAAGGTGAGCAATGAACAGTAGACCATAATATGATGTCTTATTTTCACATGCAACATGACATTTGACATTTGTGTATGTTTACTAATCTTTGAGTACCCATATTTTCCTGACTATAAGGTGCACCCTCCAAAAATGACCAATTTTTAGATTTTTTCCATACTTGAGGTGCACCGGATTATAAGGTGCATTACGCAAAATAAAACTTAGCTAAGTCAGACTTTATTAAAAATTTAAATTAACATACCAGTATTTGTTTCATTAAATAAAACAAAACTCAGATAAGTCAAACTCTATTTAAGTCTTTCCACAATAGCTCAACATTGTTCAGTTGTAACACAGCAAATACAGACCTATACATTTATGTAACGTATAGTAATGTAATGCTCGTACAAGTGGCACACAGCAAAAGTTGTACTAAAGCATTTTGACAGATTTTTGAGTGCCGTGTACCACGTACTGACCTCGAACCAACTTTACGGTAAGCACAAACCAGGAAAAAGCCTTATATAAGGCACACCGTCGAGTTTTGGGAAAAATTAAGTATTTTATGTGCACCTTATAGTCCGGAAAATACGGTATATTTTTGTTTGTTCAATGTATTTGTTTCTCAATGTATTTAAGCAAAAACCTCCCTTTCAGGTACTGAACCAAATATTATTCCATGTGAACACGCCAACCGGTTCATAAATATGGTATGGAACCAGAAGCGACATGGAGCCCTGCTGGTGTGAAGCCCTACCATTGTCTCCTTTCACCTGTGTTGTTTCAGAACAGCTGAGTGAGAGCAGCACCAGACAGAATAGCAGGAAATGGTCAACGTAAATAAAATGTGTCCCTAGTGACTCTGATATACCACAGAAATATGAACAGAATGCAAATGGAATACTATTAGTGGAATATTCAGTTCCATCAGCCATGTAAACAACTTAGGAATATTGGAATAAGGGGAGCAGCCATAATATTTGCTTCATGTAGCCCTGTATGGAGTTAATGAGGCACTCTCCTCTGCACATCATAAATTCTAATTGCTGGAGGCCTCACTCTGTCTATCAGGCTGAGTGATGTCAATAACTTTTGGATCACTGACTAAAGCACTAAACTGTGAGACAGCTGAGTGACATGTCTATCTTTAGTGCTGCACTAACACCATAAAATACACAACAGGTTATATGTAAGATCATATCCCGGCAGGGGAAAACCCGTGGCATGTCAGACGTGCCCCAACCAAAAAGCTCGACTGTAGATTACAAGCTTCTGCAGCGTCGATGTTTTATGGTTAATTATTTATGAGGAGTCGGTCTCTTCTGTGCAGTGAGAAAGTGGTGGAAACAGTTTGTGGAGAAAGAAAATTTAAAAACAACAGTGGAAAGATTGAGAAAGAAGTAAAGAGCGGACGACGGCGCAGTGAAACATTAATATGCCCGCTGAGCATGGCACAGACATTTTTGCACTTTTCTCTCATTTCCTGTCGAAAAGAAAGAACAGCCAAACATGCACTGCACCGTATGCACGAGTCCCATACGTTTTCACAAACCACAGATTTTACTGCAGGTATGTGCTACATTTTTGTACGATTTCCTCAGAGTGCCTGGCTCCGGGACAATGAAAACGTCAAAAAGTTTCCACTCAGAAGAAAACGCAGTAACAGACACTTCCTCTGGATTCCAGTGGCAGATTTAACAGTCAAGTGCTGGAATGTTAATTGCAAATTTTTTTGGCTCTCGATTTTTTTTGATATGTACAAACATGACAGAGAGCAGAGGACAGTGTGGAGGAGGATGATATTGATGACAGAAATAGAAGCGTACGGCGTGGATTAGAAGTCTGTACAGTGGTGGGTAGAGAACGCAGAAACAGTACTCGAATAAAAGCACCATTCTATGAATTGAATGACTCAAGTAGAAGTAGAAGTACTAGTAGAAATAAGCACTTGAGTCAACGTAAACAAGTATCTCGTTAAAGAAAAGTACTGAAGTAATGAGTAACTCCATAACGTTGAATTTAAAATTGCATAATATGTTGCATTTAAACAAAAATTTTGTTTAAATGCAATAGTTGTTCAAATTTTGTTAATTTTCTTGATTATTTTTAACATTGGTTACTTATTTTGTTGATTCTTGTTGAGTGATATTGTTCATTAATTGACTTATTTTAACGTTTTAACTACTGGTGTTGCTCAATATATTCACTGTTGCTTAATTTCTTTTATGTTCAGTTTTTTGTTGCTTGTTTTGTTCATTTTTGTTAACTTGCTTGATTATTTTGATAATGTTTGCTCCTTTTGTTGCTCATTTTGCAGATTATTTTCTTTAGTTTTTTTATTATATTGTTTGTTTTTGTTAATTCACTTGATTACTTTCTTCATCTCTGCTTACTTTGTTCATTTTTGCCATTAATTTTGTTTTTTTTTGTTTTATTTTGTCGTAGTTTATTCATTTTGATCATTTACTTGATTCTGCAGTTTGTTTCTTGTTTTTATTTGTACATATACCTGTATATGTTATGGTTATTTTGTTTGTTTTCTGATTATCTTGTAGTCATTATTATTATTATTTATCAATGTTGTTGTTGCTCAGTTTGTTCCCTTTTCTAATTTGCTTGCTTTTTGGTTTTTCAGTTTTTCTGCCCATTTTGTTCATTTTTGTTAAGCTACTTGATTATTTTTGATCATTTTGTGGCTTACTTTGTACATTTTTGCTCAAGTTGTTGCTTAGTTTATTCATTTTTGATAATTTACTTGATTTTTTTAGTTCACTTTTCAAAAAATGTATATTTATTTATTTCAAATTTCAACTTTTTTTACTCCCAGTCATTGAGCTGTGACCAAATGTAACTAAGTAGAAGTACATTACTTTCATTAGAACTAAGTAAGAGTAAAAAGTATTCTGCAAAACAACTACTGCGAAAGCAGCTTAAAAAATACTCGAGTACATGTAAGGGAGTAAATATACTTGTACTACTCATGTCTGGTTGTGTGGTTCTTTGACCATTTTCACTTGTTCCATTATGAAATAATACATTATCATTATATTTTAAAGTTTTATTCAGAAACTAAAAAAATAAGGATGGGCGTAGAGGAGGAAAAGCAAGGTCTGTCTGAAAAAAAGATGAGGAGGAGGAGGAGGAAGGCAAAGTGGAGTAGTTCGCTATTAAAAGAAGAACAGAAGTGACAAGTAGGCCCTGTACAAGAGCTCATATCCTATAATTATACCATTGCTATCACGTCTCCTTTCTTCACCTCCTGTCCTGTCACCCATCCTTTTTTAACCTCTAACTTGTCACTTCCTCTCCACAACTGTCAACTTTCTTTCCTTCTCTGTCTCCCCTTACCGATTCTCTCTAACCGTCCTTCTTCTCTTGTCCTGTTGTGTGTCATTTCCACACAGCTATTCCCTTTTTGTTCCCTCCATGCTTCTCCCGGTGTGATGTGGGCCACTTGACATTTACGTGCACCCACGGGAGAAGGGAAAGGCTTCTCTGTTAACTCAGTCAGCTGGATGTCCATCTCCAGACTTGGGAGCGACCATTGTTTCGTCACACACAACTGCTTTAGCGAGGCAACTATCAAATAGACTCATGGGGGCATGGTAGGATATTTACCTTCAATTAAATGCCTGCTACTGTATGTACAACCATAATATGCAATGGCATAATATTTAAAGTTTCTGGACCCTAAAGATGATATGAATGCTGTTTTAAGCTTCAACATCCCTCTCAACGCTGTTTTTTTTGCTGATTTCTTTTCCCATTTCTGAACCTCGGCTGGAAAAATCCCTCATTCTAAGTGATAGTGCGATTGGACCAATCAGAGTTCAAGGGGTGTGGCTTGTGCAAATTAGACTTGACACTGGTTGGGACTGATCTAAAGTGAACCATGCCGAGAGCTGACCTGAGTCCATGTGGGCGGGGCCTAGGCCTCAGGCTGAGGTGATTCACAGGAGACCTGGCGCCACATCTGAGAGAGAAAGACAAACTGCAGCTTCTCAGGCAGATTCAACTGACTGGATCAGAAAAGCGGCAATCACTCAATCACAGAAACTTGACTTTTTATGATAGGTCTCCTTAAACACAGTCATTTATCGGAAATCACACAGAAATTACTGTAAAATCCAGCCTATAAAATGCACCTGAATGTAAGCCGCTCAAAAAGTGCAATGTGTTCTCTCATGGTGGGTTGTTTTCAGCATGACAGACGGTTCACCTTTCTTGTTAACAGTCCTAGTGAGAGGCAGGTCAAATGTCAAAGGTCCCATGAGTGAATTTGCCAGAATTTGTAACATTTTCCTCGTAGTGAGAAAGGAATTGCTGACACAGAGTGGTCCTTGCCCTGATGGACAGGGCTTTTCATCTCTTAAATCTTAGACACCAAGATGGTCCACCTCTAAAGTTTTTTCATCTTCTTTTCAGTGGTGATTGTTTTTGCTTTCAGTCAGATCTGCACAGTGAAAACACGTCGGTCATCTGCTCCCTGTGTTCACCCAGTCTTCAAGAACGCCATCTGCTTTTCATACCTCTGAAAGATTTTGTCATCTTTTTGCATTGAGTCAGTTCTTCACACTGAAGGTTGTTTGTTCCAGGAAAGACACAATTGCATGTAGCTGCAGTAGTTTTAACCAGTGACCGTAGCATACTGCACATCCTTAGTTAGACAACATGCCGTTGGCTGCACATGCGCACAACACCCACCCGGAAGGCACCACTACCTGACACACAGAGGGGGTACCCAGTAACAGCCATGTCACCATGGATTCATTGATGCCC
>JAQQAE010005927.1:0-17159 GCA_029823295.1 Pseudamia nigra
GAAAAATCCGGGTGTGTCAGAGGACAGTATCCGAACAAAATGACCCAAAGTTTGCCATAAAATCAGCAAAGTCTTCGGGATGTTTTTGTTTGTTTTCCACGATGCTGAATGTTTTTAACACGGCTTCTGTTCAGCGCTTCCTGATGACGTCTGTGCATCGGCCATCGGGCCGCAGCACCGGGTGACGTGAGCAGAAACGCACTGGATTCTGGACCGGTGTGAAATGGGCCGTGGGGCGGAGCCAAACCGGCCCTAGTGTGAGTACGTACGTCCGTAAAGCCTCCCCAACAGCTTTGAACTGATGGAAGTGACATGATTTAATAAATGAAATTGAACAAAATGAGCAAAAAAAAATCAACAAAAAGAAGAAAAACAACGATGCAAATGATCTACAAAATAAGCAAATCAAGACAATGAATGGCATAAAACAATATCTTCAATTAAATGGTCAAACGTGAAAAAATAAGACGATGAAAAAAATAAGCAAAATTATTAACACAGTCTTTATTCTTGATTTAAAACAAACCTGAGCAAAATAATCAGGAAAATGACACACAAACACACAAAAATTACTCAATTAATAAATCAACTGTATGAAAATGTATAAAAAACAAAATATTCAACAAAATGAACAAAACAGTAAAGTAGATGAATATAATTAAATGAGAATAAATAAATAAAAATGGGCAGAATAATGCCTAAAAATCACAAAAATAATCTGAGAAATGAACCAAAAATGAATAAAAATAGTTAAATGAATGAAGAATAAATGAACAAATGAGCACAAAGGAACAAAATACTAATAATCCTAAAAATATAAATTAAATAAAACAAGCAGTATAATAAAGTGAATGATTTTTTTTCTTAATGAACAAAAAAAGAATGAAATTAGCAACATGTTAACATGAGGTTCGTGAAACGTCTGAATATTATTAATAGCTCTAGGCAATTTTTTTTTTCTTTCTGTGCAAAAGTGTCTCTTGACATTGAAAGGTTGCGACCCTTGACCTAATGTAACAGATTACTGTATGGTCCTGTATTATGGTTCATAGTTGTCACAATATCCCCCAAAATGACATTATATTCCTCTGTGAACTTGTAAATGTTTTAGCATAAAGAAATTGCACAGGCTACTAAAAATTAATTGCAATTCATTCAACATCTTCAGTAAGTAATAATAAAGCCAGACAGAGATTTTGTACATTACTGCCACCTACCCAGGGATGCATCTTCTTGCACCAAAACCCATGCTGCAGTGCATTGTGGGTTATCTGTGACCCTGGACTGACCATCACTGACTCGCTCCCACCGGTGTCCGTTTTTCAGAGAATTGGAACAACACTTGAGGGATTCCCTCGACGGGGGACTTCACGACAGCAACTTCAACAACTTTTATAACGCAGGGCTCGTCCGCGGGACGTAAACTCAGGTGATGGTCCTGTGCGACCAAGCCACCAATAAGGTCGCGGTTTGTTTTTAGCACAGGCTCAAACTCCAGAATTATCCATTTGGTTGTTTTATGTAGGCCGTTAGTACCTCAGGGTTGAAGTACAGGGTGTAGTTTGAGAAGTCATCCAGCAGAGGGTGCACTCAGCCGCAGAGTCGATGCTGTGTCAGAGATGGAGGCCCAGGGGGAGTGTATGAGGAGATGGAGGGAGTGTCACAGAGAAGAGGATGGAGGAAGGGGAGGAGAAAGGTCAACAGGAAGAGGAACGAGGTAGAGCTTCTTCACAGAGTAAAGTGTCTCCTCAGGTTTGCCTGAAGGTCACAGCCGCAAACAGGAAGCACGGGGGGGCGTTCTCCTCGCGCACCGCTCATGATCCCACCGTTTTACTGCAGATCGTGGTAAAGTCTCCATAAAACCTGCTGAGTTCTACCTGTGACCTGCAGCCAGACGTCTGGATCCCACTGTGTGATGTAAGACATTACGCAACACGTTTAACTCACACTGCGGATTTGAGATTTGATCCGCTCATGTACACGGAGGCATGTTATTGGTTTTAGTGTCGCAGCGTAGGATTTTAAAGAAACCACCAGCTTTAGGGACAGAGTGACCTGAACTGCAGCAAGGATGATTACACTGATTTCTGCAGATTATTGTTTGCGGACAACTCCTGAAGAACCAGAATTTTGATTTAATTGTGCAAAATATAGGAAAATGAGATTGTTTTTTTTTTTTTGTTATGGCCTCAGGGAAATTTGGTTTGGGCAGTGGTGTTGCAATCGTACACTCGGGCAAAGATACCAATTTATGATCTACTTGCAGAAATTGAATTTTCAACTCATGCCACCTCAACCCTTTTAGTCATTTTTAACCATAAAGATTCCTACTGCAACGAGCTGCTTCTCGGGAGGAAATTTTGAGAGGATTTTTAGAATTACAGGTGTAGTCGAGTAGTGAGGAGGACATTAAACCAGCCGCACGGAGAAAATCGCGACTGAGTCCGGTCGTCCGGTGCGCACGATTGAACGTACCTCGTGCACAGCTGCTGATCGCCACCATGACTCAGGCCTGGTAACTGGCGCCACCTAGCGACAGTAATTGCGTCATGCCACCTATTGTCTACACGGCCAACCATTATAAAAGGCATGAAGTCGAGTCCTGGCGATTCAACATGTTGAATTGGCGCGATTTCTGTCAAGACTGAAAAGTCTGGGTGCGGAACCATCGCGCATCAAGCAGATTTCCAGTTGGGTTGGGACGAGGTGAGTCGCCATTGTCTACATGCGGCCGGCTTCAGAGGATGAAGAGTTTATGAAGCTGTGGGGCGAATGATTCCAGTTTACGATATCAAAGACTAAAGTAAAGACTGACTCTAGTGAAAATAAAGGATTTTGTTCATTGAAATTTGAAAAGCTGAAAGAAACAAAAATGGTTTTCATGGTTTAATGGTTCATGTTGAACAAGGTTAAAATGTCTTTACACAATGTGGATGTTTCATAAGTATAGTCAATCTTTGCAGCCTGCTTTTTTCAGCTTCTGTAAATCAAGTCTTGAAGTGATAGTTCTGCACTTTCACAACTTAAAACTAAACTGAAGACATCCTCCAAAATCAAAAGCTCAATAAAAATATTCATGGAGATTTAAATCTGCTCGTGTGGAACTTGGGTCAAATTGACCTTTTGTCATACATTTGTAAAGAGAAAATGTGTCATGTGGGGGAAAAAAATCGAACAAAATCATCACCAAAACAAACAAAATACTTAAAAATGAAAGCAATGAACAACACTGAAGAAAAAAAGGATGGAAATTATCTTCATACTGCACAAAATAACCGAGAAAATGAAACAAAGTAATTCAGAAAATGAAACAAAATAATTCAGAAAATTCATTCTCTTCACATTTTCACTTGAAAGCCTTTATGGACAAGTATGATCAACCAATCACAGCTTTCCAAATCTTCCTACCTTCCTGACTTGGGGTTCACCCATCACAGTCAGATTCGTACCCCCAACACCTCCCCTAAGTGACCCCTAAGATAAAAGTGTAGAATATGGATTAGGTTCAGAGTCTATAATAACTTTTATGTTTAGGTTTAGATACTGATGACACTTGTCTGGGATTAAACAATTAATACTAGTTCCAAAAAAATAAACCACAGCTTTTTTCTTACGTGTTTCATGCACCACTCTGTGATGGAAAAGCTATGAATTTTGTAAATTCAACCATCCTCACAACCATCTGGATTGTGGTCACGGTTTGTCACAGGAGGTGGTGGAGGATTGCGTCGGGCGCTGGGGATCTGTGCAGGGAACGGCTGTTTCAGAAATGAATAGATCGGCCATTTCCTCTGATCTGCTGGAAGAATTTTCTGTAACACTGGATACTTCGTGTACTTAAGTAACACTGGCCTGCCTTTAAATCTGCTGCTTCCTCCAGCTGAAGCAAATTACAGCATGACCTGAAATGAAAGCTGGTCTCATGAAGTGCATTCGAACAGATCCAGATGAAAACATCTGGATGAAGATGCTTTGTCTGATTCCATTCATTCTTTGAAGACTTACGTACAGACGGCCATGACACAAGTCTGTACCGTCCTGTATGGGTTAAACGGTCTAATATCTTTGTGTTTTCATTCTGTTGCTGCAGTCTTGGCCTGGACACTCGTGTCAAAGAGAGATTCCGGTCATTTTCACCCCAAATAGTGTGGTAATTGGTGTTCTTCAAACCAAGCTGGAGTTTTTCCAGCTTTGTGTGTCATTGTGCTACTGTACACGTGAAGCCCAGACTTTCCATTTTCCCACTCGTTTGAAAACTTCATTGTTCTTGTGAGTGCTTGCCAGTATTTCCACCCGACCATATTTCTATCAGAGCTTTTTCCTCGTCGTCGCTCCATAGCCGTATCTCAATTCAAGGGCTGCAGCCTTAGTTGTAGCCTTCAAAGCCCAGAAACGGTCATTAAATGAGACAGTCCGGCCTGTGGCGGATGGTCAATTTGCATGAATTATAATAGCTGTTGTTACCCTTGCGTAATGACGTGGGCACCTGTCACCGACCGGCTGCTGCTTTTTAATTTAATTCATGAATTGGAAACGCCCTATCATACCTAATTGTGCGTCCCTCGTCGCTCCCTGCTTCGGCGGTACTACTGTCGGTCATGTTGCGGCCCATTGTGTGCACTGTTTAACCCTTGGTATCTATTACTCAGCCCTCCACTCTAATAGGGTCCTAATCCCCCTAAACTAACCCACCCATGCTAGCCTGGGCAGATATTACGTGAGTAAATTTGAAGCACTCGCCTGACTACTCACTACCCTCTGCCCTGCTAACTCTGGTTACCAAAACCCACACTATGGATCAGTGATGATGCCAGTCCAGTTGGTTATGGCAGCTGCTTCTTAGGATCAGTGCCCTTGTTACTGTACGTGTCAGGTATAATATTTATGCATTACAGGATATGGCGGACGGCAAAGGCTCCAACAGTTGTGGCCTTTGTCACCTGCATTCATCGGCCGTCGAAACGGGACAGCCTTCACACTCGGCTCTGACATCATCAGCCTTCAAATGTAGCCCACGAAGTGTACAGCCCTTGAATTGGGACACAGATCATGTCTCACGAGACACTTCTCCCAGCTATCATGCTACACACATTTGTTTCGGTTATGTTTACCCACAATACCCGAAAGTGGACATGTTTGGTTCCCTTGAAGCGGACGGAGACCTACTGTATGTATTTAGGTCTGGAAACTAACCTCCACACAGCAGCCGCCCTTGGTTTATAATCCACAAGGAGAAAATGACGGTTGGCTTTTATACGGCAGCATCTGCCCTTGGTCTTGACGTGGTAAATGAGAAAAGCTGAATTAAATCTCATGTCCCAGTACAAATTTGGTCACGATGCAGGATGGACATATGTACAGTAAGTGACCTGGCTGAACTCGTCAACTCGTCAAGTCTCACCCAGATTCACGTTGGCTTTATGAACGTGTCAACGATCGAGATGAAAGCATGCATGTGTGCGAGCTGTGCGGAGTCTCTGCTGCGATCGGATGAGTCTCTGCGTACGTCGGGGCCTTTAAAGCAGCGGAGGAAGACGACGAGCTCATGATGGGAACTGTTGATCGATCGAAACAGCAGATGCTCTACGAGGCCGACTGTAAAAATGTGTAATTATTGCTTAATTTTAAGCTCCAGTTTCCTCAATCTGTTACTAAATGACTCCAGCTAATTAACTTGAAGACGTTTTTCTGTTAAATGTGTGCAGGGCCAGCTCCTCTGTCATCTAAAATTAGAAAACTAGATGCCTCTTATTCTGATTTATGTCAGTGTAACAATCCAGCTCGCGGCTTTGGTGAAAATGCAGAACTTTGTGCAGAGTTTTCTAGTGTTTTCTTGCAGAGTGACACCAAAAACAGAGGACGTGGGGCTTTTCAAGCCTTGCAAGCAGCTCGTTTAATCCAAATGTTTCTTCACCTTTTGGTTTTCGACAAATGAACTGGCTCGGTGTGTTTCCCCCGGGTGTAAATATACTATTCACGAGAGCGGCCCAAGTGCAAGTAACTTCAATTGAGGTGAAAACGGCACAAACTGCAGTAAATCGATAAGATGCTCTGCTCTGTTTTTCCCCTGGTTTTACACAGAATGACTGAAATACGGAGTAAATCAGCAAAACGAACCAAGTGATCACAATGATTTAGAATAAAAGGAGCGAAAGGAAGAAAACTGAACAAAATATTCCGCAAAATGTATAAAAAAATAAACGCTGACTGACAGCGATAAACATTAAAAGCAAAATACCAAACAAAATATGAAGGAAAATGAAAAAATTAGACTGAAAATGAAGAAAAATGTGCTAAAAAATTAAGACAAATCCTTTGTTCCTTTATGTGAATTTGTTGTTGATTTAGTTGCTAATTTACTTTAATTTACCCAGTTATTTGTTTTTTTTTTCATGTTGCTTACTTTCTTACATTAATTTAAGTTACATTAAGCGCATCTTCAATTTACACATTCTGAACATTTTTTGTTCATTTTTGGTTGTTCATTTTAAATGTTAAGTATTTACTTATATTGTATTATTGTAGCAGTTGTATTTTTCTAATTATGTTTCTCAGTTTGTTCATTTTGTTTACTTATTTGATTATTTTATTTTTGCTCATTTTTGTTTTTTGCTGTTCTCTTTTTGTTTTATTATTATTATTATTATTATTATTATTTGATTATTATTTGGTTCATTTTGATGCTCTAAGTTATTTTGTGTTCACGTTCTTGTTTGTATTGCTAATTTAGTTTGTCTTTGTTTAGTTTTTAGCCTTTATATGATGTTTTCTTTAATTTGTTATTTCGTTATTTTGCTGCTTATTTTATTTCTGTATTAATTTGTTCATTTTTTTGGTTATATATTGATTTTTCCGGATGAATTGGGCCCTTTTTTGCTGTTTTGTTGTGCTTTCTTTGTTTTGCTACTTATTTTTTCATATCATTATGATATTCTCTTTTTTGTTCATTTTTTTTTATATTTTGATGATTTATTCCTGTCAAAATTTTTACTCTTTTTTTGTATTTTTTGTTATTTTCATGTTTGATTTTCTTTAATTCGGACTGTTTGTCCACTTTGTTTCTACTTTTGATATATTTTTTAATTCTGCTGCTTATTTCGTTCTTTTTAAGTTGTACTTTGTTTTCTTTATTTTTTGCGGCTGATTTTGTCAAGTTTTCTGTATTTTGCTGCTTATTTTGTTAATGTTGAGTTTTTCGGTTATATTTTCATTTATTTATCATTTAGGCCATTTTTGTCAATTTTTTTGCTCAATTTGTTTGTATTCTTTAAATATATTTTTGATTTCTTCATAATTTAGACCATTTGTCCATTTTGTTTCTACTTTCGATTTTTTTATACTGCTGCTTATTTTGTTCTTTTTTGTGTATTATTTGATCATTTCCATCATTGTCATACTTTTTTTGCAACTTCTGTCGAGTCTCCTGTATTTTGTTCCTTATCATGTTCACTTCCTGTGTGTTATTTTTTTGTTATATTTTCATTTTCTTGATTGTTAGGGTCATTACCGTGTATTTTTTTTAAGTTTCCTGTATTTTCCTGCATATTTTATTCATTATTTTGTGCATTTGCCTTTATAGGGCAGCGTATAAGCCTGTGTTTCAGTTCAGCAGCTAAAATCTGCAACGGTACAATTAAGATGCAGGGTGAGACATCATCTCGGAAATATGCGCCATCTTAAATGCAGATATCCCATAATTCCTCGCCGCGTCCCCCTCCTCCGCTGCATCCGAGCCGTCCCCTCGCCGGATTCATTCTCACACTTTCTCATCCTCTAATCCTTCTCTGCTTTCATTGTCATCATTTCCCCTCTCCTCATCCCTCTCTCTGTCTCTCTCCTGGTCCACTCGGTGATAGTCATCTCCATGGAAACAGCCCGGCAACAGGCTGCAGCCCGGCAGCCAATCGGCGCTCGCCCTGACTCTGCCTCTCGTCCAATGGGCGACGGACAGGAGGGGCGGGAGGGTGCACTGGGGGGATTGTGGACCGACAAGGTGAATGCTCAGGGAGGCGTGGCCGGGATGGTCTACTTCCTGGTTGGAGTGAGAACGTCACGTGTTTTGTAATAAAAGCAACTTTTTTCTTTTACTTTTGAGAGGGAATTAAGAATCAGAGATGGTTTGAATGCAAACATGTCATTTGATTCAAATTAATTCTATGAAACAAATGTATGTGTGAGTAATGTAATTATAGGACTAATAAAAAAATCATGACCTGCCAGTTAACAGGATGAATTATGTGGAATATTGCGGGTGCATGGGTTCTTTTGGGGATCTCCGCATGTCGTTATGTTTCACTGGGAATCTCAGCACAGTGACGTTCTGTCCTATTTGTCTCAACGACCGTTCAGCTTTAATACGGACCCTCCCTTTCAGTCATTCGTTCACGTTTCATCAGTTTTGAAAAGGAGTGAGAAGTTTCAAACTGAATCCACGTATTCGTCCCAAATTTGAGCTGGCACATTTGGAATACCAGTAAAGAACTCTAATTTAACATTGTAACTTATAAAGATAATAAATTTGAATAATACAGGTACACTGTAAAAATGGATCCAGAGCCAATGAGATTCAGGAAAAATACCATTTACTGAGTTTTGAGAACTTTATGACTTATATATGAAATTGCTTTTCAGCCTTTTCATGCATGAATGAGTTAAATATCATGCTTGTGACATTTTCATCCTTCATTTACTTGATTATTTTGTCAACTTTTTTCTGTTTTGTTCATACATACAAACATACTGATTGGGAGCAGGATGAACTTTCTGAAGGAGATGTTGGGGCATCATGGAACTTAACATCTGACGAGTGCACCGGGGAGAGGATTCCTGACTGTTGTCAAGGTGAACGTTACTATGGACACACGTGGCCATGAAGCACCATGGAACTTAACATCTGGACAATTTGCACTGATTCTTGACTCTCTATCAGAACTGATAACACACAATGCATCCATTGATCATATGCACATTTTACATACACACCCCAACTCTCTCTGACCTGCTTTGTTAATGTGAAGAAACTGTTGTCTGCTAAATGTGCAATAAGAGGGTGTTTTTTTTTTGTGTTTCCATAATTTTGCTCACTTCTGAGCTCAATTCTGGAAACTGTGCTTTTTTTTTTTCTCTCTTCCTGGCGCATCATACCCCCAACCCCACTTTTCCTCCAACTGTATGGGGCGCCAGTCGGCTGCCGCATTATTTTGGAGCACTTTGCCATGAGCGCACCTTAATGTCAAATAAAATTCCCTGTATGTGTAAGCGTGGTTGATTCTGATTCTATTTCTGATTCCGATTCTGTAAGGGCAACTCAAAACAAGCTAATAAAAAATGTCTCAATGACAGTCAGGGGTTGGAATAATCAGATATGGGGCAACCGTGACAAAGGGGTGAAGAAAAAATGAACAATTAGAGGGATAGATTTTTATGAATAGCCCAATCCCAAAATATTAAAGGAAGTGGAAATTGATGCAAAATTCACATCCAAAATTTAATGGGTTACCTTTTGATGAAAATTTCATCAAAATCCAAGTGGTTGCCAAGCGGGGTTGGCTAACCTGGGTTAACAGTTTCATACACAAAATCGACCTGGGTCCGGTCCGGGTTGGAGGCGTGGCCTGACGGGTATCAGGTGGCCTGGGAACACGTTAAGGTCCACATCCTCATACGGGGGGGTCGTTTCCTCCCGTCTCGGCGTACACTACGTTACAAGTTTGGTTCGTTTCCGAGGGGCTTATGGATCCGTCCTCAATGTAGACAGTGGTGCAGTGCCACCAGCAATTGTGGGGGCGCTCTAGCACAGTTCAGCTCATGTGGCGGAAGAATAGAAGAAGAACAGAACGCAACACAAACGCCAAAAGATTCACAGAAATGGCTCAACTTTTTGAGGACAGTCTGTGCCATAGACTGTATATGTTAGTGTCATCTTGGAGCCAAAAACAGGATGGGACCATATTTCTATGAACAGTGGTGGTACCAGTGAAGCGTAGGGGAAGCTAACTAACTGCTAGCCTACAGATGCTAGCAGTGTTAAACAAAGTCATATTACAGTGTTAGTGTAAACACTTATCCACATCTGCAGTCGAGTGAATCTCAGGTAAAACTATGAACATATTGAATAAATAGAAGATACGAAGATCCGACTCCACCGGCAACACTAGTTACCGTAGCAACATGTCAATCAAACTCCAGCACAGCAGTGAGTTGTTGGGTTAGTTGCAGTAATATCTTAATATCGGAGCAAAAAGTTAACAATGGATCAGATCATTTATTACAGGGAACAAATAAACTGTTTGAGACATAATGACTCATGACAAAAAATTTTGTGCTTAGTATTTTCAGACAGAAATTGAATGTAATGCCACACTAGAGGACAGTCTGACTCCACGCTGTCCTCTAGTGGATGAACTGTGTACATCCACAACCACCTAAAGTACACATTGGAGTATAAATGTAAGCGACGTTTGACAACATTTGATACACAACACACTTACGTAGAACATAAATGGGTCTCTAGGGTCTGGCTTGAGAAGCTGGAGGGTTTGCGGTGGGGGGGGGGGTATCGCTGGACCTGGAGCCAAGTAAGTGGCAAAAAATAGATGGATGGAGTCTGTTTCACTTCTACAGGCCATGGTTAAACTACCAGTTTTCATACTTGAGTGGACTGTGCTGAGAGAAGCTTCAAACAGCTGATCAATCAGTTAATCAATCACATGAGTTAAATTCTCAATGTGTCAGAATCCACTTGGAAATGTTTCAGTTTTGTCTTTACTGTGGCGAAAAACGTCAAATCCTCAAGGGAGCGAATAAATGTAATTACTACATTTGGGAGGTTTGGCACTGGAGGTGATCCAGATCAAGATACAAATTCTAGATCAATTTGTCCATCCGTCCATCTTCTACCGCTTTTCCGGAGGATTAGGTCACGGGAGCAGCAGCTTGAGCAGGAGAGCCTAGCCTTCTCTTCCCAGCTACGTGGTCCAGCTCTTCTGGGGGGTTTTGAGGTGTTCCCAGGCCAGCCGAGAGACATAGTCCCTCATAGTGTGTCCTGGGCCTTCCCCGAGGTCTGAACACCTCACCAGGGGAAGCATCTGGTTCAGGAAGCATCCGAACCAGATGCCCAAGCCACCTCATCTGGCTCCTCTGGATGTGGAGGAGCAGCAGCTCTGCTCTGAGCTCCTTCTCCTCCCACCACCCAGGGAGGAAACTCATTTCACTGGATGTTGTTCTTTCAGTCATGACGAAGCTCATGACCATAAGTGAGGGTTGGAACGTACCGGTAAATCAAGAGGTTGGGTTTTTTTTGGCTCAGCTCCTTCTTCACCACACGACACAGTCGGCAATTTTTCACTTTATCATTGCGAGACGGGGCCATTTTTGCCAATATTATCCAAAAGATTGCACCCATCACGTCCGGTATCTCCTGGGTTCGTCCGTGGTGTGGTGGTGTGACGCGAGTTTTCCCTCCTTCCCTTCACCAAACCCACCGCTAACGTACCCACCAGACTCAACATCCGTGCAGTGGTTTTTGCGTAATCCTGCCGACGGACAAACCAACACCTCCTTGGCGGCGGTAACCACCAACAACACAGTCGTTAGCGCTGATTGAATGCGTTCAAGTGAAACGGTTTATTTATTCAACACACTAAAGCCGTTGACGCGTTTTCCAGCTGAAAAGCATCATGGGAGCACTAAAAAAACTACTTCAAGCTACTTCTCGCTCCAGTCATGTTCAATGTTATTTTACTCAGTCCTATACGTGCCCATAATTTCTCTGTGGAATTACCACCTCTTGGCCTTTTGTGGCATTATGTAAAGGGCACTTTCACACAAATTGTACGTGGAGTGTTTCCTCCAGCCTCTTAATGACACACTGAACCAACGCAGCCCACACTTTCATTATGGCTTGTTTTTCTGCCGCCACATAAGCTTTAGACGTGGTTAAATGTAATTTTCTCTGTGCAACTAATGGAAACATGGCAGGGACATAAAACCCAATCACACAGTTGGTAAAATGCAACATATTATGCAGGAAAATATACAAATCCTGGACTTGTATCACTCCGCAGCATATTCTGCTGACTCAGCGGCTGTAAAAGTAATTTAAATGTCACATTATTTGTGGGATTAGTCTTAAAGGTCCCTACATTTAATTAAATGTCTGTACTGCATCTTAAACACACACCAAGTAGTACCAGTTACTACTAAAACTGCTTTTTACTTTTGTTTTGATATGAATTTTTCTTGCATCACAAATAGCTGTTTAACCCTCGTCTGGTGTTCGGGTCAAATCGACCCTTTGTCATATTTGTAAAGAGAAGCTGTGTCGTGTGGAAACATCAGGAAATAGAATCAGTACTGGAGTAGGAGAAGTAAAAGTACTCAAAGTACTTGAGGTAGTGAGTAACTTTATCACAGAACAGATTCATTTCAGCTTTTTTTTTTTTGGGTGACTTGTTCATTTTTGTTTTTTTTTTTTTTTAATTCATTTATTTTTTTAGCCTGGTTTTGCTCCATTTATTAATCATATTGTTCACGTTTGCTCATTGAATTTATTTATTTTTTTTTCTCTTTTGCTTATTTTTTGCTTCATTTTGTTGGTTTTGCAGGACGACTGTTCACTTTTCCTTGACATTTGTTCACGTTGTTCTTTGTTCATTTCGTGGATAGCTTTGCTTTTTTTGCGCAGTTTTGTAGATATTAATGATTATTCATTATTTTGTTACATTTTCTTCACTTTCTGAATAATTCTGCTCATTTTCTCGGCTATTTTTGTTCAGTATGAAGAGAATTTTCATCCTTTTTCTTTTTTTTCCTTCAATGTTGTTCATTGTTTTCATTTTTAAGTATTGTCTGTTTTGGTGATGATTTTGATCCTTTTTTTTTCGCCACACAACACAGCTTTCTCTTTACTATATGACAAAGGATCCATTTGACCCAAATACCAAACAACCATCAAATTGCCTAAATAATGTTGCGAGCACCAGTGTTGGAGGTTGAGCAGGAAAAACGTGCAGAGAAAGTTGGGAACATGAACTTGTGTCTTGACGACGCTACCACAGAGTTTAACTTTGATACTGAAGTGTTGGACGTGAAGTCGGTGTAGAAGAAGCTCTGTCTTTAGTTTTATATAAAACAAAAGCTTTATTACAAAGAACGCCGTCGCACACGGGCATCTCGTCCACCTGGAGACCATCTGCCACCTCGAACCATGTCCACAAAACATGTCTGATCAAACCCCACACTTTGGTAGGAAGTTGGATGAAATGATCCTAAAGGTAATAACACATAATCATACACTACAATGTCTTTTCAAGGTACCGTTAGTCTCCTTTTTATGAGTTAGAATCCTTACATAATAGTGTTTTGTCTTCTTTTATTGCTGCGCCCCCTACAGCTACAGTATAATAAAGTATTGAGATGAACTTTTGTTATTGACCAAATACTTATTTCCCACCATAATTTGCAAATTATTTTAAAATCAGACAATGTGATTTTTCTTTTGTTTTTCATTCTGTTTCTCATAGTTGACGTGAACCTATGATGAAAAATACAGACCTCATCTTTTTAAGTGGGAAAACTTGCACAATTGGTGGCTGACTCGGTACTTTTTTGCCCCACTGTACCTTCCTACAGACATAACTACCGACGTAGCTACGTTCAGTACCACATGGACAAAATTGCCGACCTCGTGTCATGACAATGAGGATCTGAATTGAATTAATGTCCTTTTCCATCTTAGAAATTGCTCCATAATCTTGACATTCTGTGTTTTACAAAATATTGGCACTTGCATTCGCTTCTTTGATCACATTTGTTCTTGGTCTTGACCTGTAAATTTTCTGAGACAGTGTGTTGTTGAGACTTAGATGAGAAGTTTGGCTGAATTTAGCTGCAGATAAGATACTGTTTATCTGTTGCTCAGAAATTTGACGTTTGTGATGGTATGATGTGTGAGGAGCAGAAAAGGTAAAGAGTTTTGTGTCCGCCGGAACATTCCTCTGGTTCTCTGAAAGACTTCCAAAGCGCTGCTTGAACAGAGAAATGAAAGACCTTGTAACCTCTTTTTTTTTTCTTTCTTTTTATGGTAGCACTTGTGTAACTGTACCTGCATTCAGTATGATTCATGTTAAGCACTTCACATTGTCACATTTTTCAAGTGAAATATTTCACAGTGTGAAGCGTCTTCATCCGGTGCGTCCCACCTCGGCGACTTGTCCAGCTGTGGGTTGAAGCCAGGACTGACTTTAGGCATCATTAATGAGAACAAATACGACACAATTTATATGTCGTCACTGGGCAGAACCAGAGGGTTTTTCGGGGGGTAAATCATGTTCACTGTTCCCGTAAGAATAGAAAGAAAAGGGTCGACTCCAGGTCTCCCAAAGAGGTCGGGGGTGAGACTTTTCAGTGCAGGGTCCTGCTTCGCCATCGTTTTTGACTCTACTCCCCTGATCAAAGACAATTCAGCACAGACTTCTCTCAGAAGACGGAAGTGGGCGGAGTCAGACGCATCATGCTCGCGTCTCCCTCCACCGACCGAAATGGAGTGCTTCAGCCACAAAATGACACAAAGCGCTGACGACGCACAGGAAGCTCCTCAAGTGGTTTTATTTGTTTCAGTAAGAACACGTGCAGACGATGACGCTCGAGCTGTGACAAGAAATGACTCATTTATAATTCAGAGACAGTTTTACAACAATAGAACAGGCTTTAGGGACCAGACGGGGAAGTTGTCAATCCAGACACCTGTCGGAGCAGAAGTATCGATCAGCAACCGTATCAAATCCTCGTCCGTGGACGCCCGGTTTGAAGCTGCGGGGCAGAGAAAATGTTTTTTAATTTTCCTCAGGGAGGCCTTTCATTTCTCGCTTACATGAAGGTGAGCTGCTACTCTGGCTCAGGCTGCAGGAGCAGAAGTAATTACCCACATTTATCTGGTTTGTCTCCAGGAGAACGCTGCCAGAGGCGCATAATCACAGTTCAGCCCAATTAAAAAAATAGCAGCGTCCCATTAAAAGTAATAAAAGGTATCATCTGCAGGATTCAGGCCAAAGTGCAGGAAGATGCACGGGCGGCGCAGGCGGCGGTGCACGGTCGTTACGCTAAATATAGGTGTCGATTTCATTATGCATGTCGTTCCCAATAAAACTATTTAAAATCATGGTTTGTTTTTTTTTTTTTTTAATACTAGTTTGTTAAATGTAGATTCATGATTGCTTATTTTTTGTAAGTTTGTGTACAAAACAATTTTTTTACATATTTTTACACTGATATGATGATGATATCAAATAATCACAACAATTGTTTGACTACACAATCCAAATTCCATTTCAGTGTCAATCATGGCATCGTGCGACGCATTGACGTGGAACAATACGGAAGCAACTAGAGTCGAAGTGACTGCGGAGCATAAAGACAAACAAGGAAGTGATCGGTTTGGCTTCCGTTTCCCTCAAAAACATTCCCACTGTGTTTTACAGTATGCGCATGCAGATGAGTCCGGGTGGCTTTCGAGCGTAAACGCATTGAAAACACCTTCTATTTGTCTGGTTCAGTTCTTCTCCAGAATTCCAGCCTCACCTGATGCATGGCAGTAGATCCAAGTTTTCCAATGATTGTTTGGATTGAAGACATTTTGCTACATACTGTGTCCAGGAAGCGTCTTCACTTCTAACTGGTCTAAAGCGGAAAACTCAGGACTCCGCTCTTTCATCCTAGGGAGGTGTTGGTTTCACCTGGGCTGGGGTTGTTACAGCCTCGTTGGGGTCCCTGTCCCTGGCAGGGTCGCTAGAGGTTTCCCCCTGAGGATGGTGAATGACCCAGGAAATTGGCTCCAGTTTGGCTCAGTAGATTTTTAAGAACAGAATGGTACAGTGAACTCTAGCCAGCTCCTATCCTCCTCAAGCTGCTGCTCCTGTGACCCGATCCCCCAGACTGTAGAAGATGGATGGATGGATGGATACACTCAATGGATTTAATCAGACACCACTCTATTTATGGCCCAATCTGTGCAACCAATCCCAAATAACCACTCCTCTATCAAACAAACCCAACCCTATAAAAACACACCACCGCTTTGGAGAAAATAACGTCTGTAAGAATACCATGACTGGGGCAACCTGACAGGGACACTGCCAGTTGAATACTGGTGGCCGGGTGGACCACCAGACAAGTGGAAGACCAGTAAATATCCATCCCTTCACATCAGTGCGTTTACACCAGTGTTATTTTTCCAGAAGAACAACAGCAGACCAACCAAGACCTGGTCGACCACATGGAACAACCTGGACCCAGGAGCCATATCGCCACATCTTACACCTCAGAAACAGGTTCTGATAAAATTAGCATAGTCACAAGTGGTCATTTGAAGGCAGTGGTGGCCAAGAGGCTAGAGAAGCAGGCCAGTGACTGGAGGGTTGACTGCTTGAATCCCTGGACCAGCAGGAGATATAGAAGTTGAATCATCATTACCACTGTGGGTCCTTGAGCAAGGCCCGAAACCCCCAGATGCTCCCCGGGTGCTGCACAGCCACTGCCCACCACTGGGTCATATGCGGAGTATGTGTGTATATCGTATATGTGACAAAGATTGTAGCGAGTCGCTAAAGGCATCTAGCCCCTTCTCAAGTCACAATGGTGCTACGTCTGTTCTGCAACCATGCTACCTCTTCACTGCAGCCAATCACCAGTCCCAGACAACTCCACCAATCGCAATAAAGCGTCTTGGCAGCCCCCTTACCTGTCAGAAGTGGCCATTTCCTGTAGCCCATGCCTACCCCTGGTGTAGCTAAAGTTCGCAAGGTAGCCAGCCTCTCTCCCCGCTACCCTCCAGCAGATCATCCTCTCTTCTCTGTGGGCCCGAAGACATCGGTACCGGTACCGGAGCTAACACCAAAACACACACTGCTGTGTCCCAAGCGACGTGGAAGCCGAGGTGGTTCGCGTTTTTTTGTTTGTAATACACTGTTCGCTGTTTTGCTTGCTTGTTGATACACGGCTGCATTGCTAGGTTGCTGTCTTGTGCTTCTTGCTGGGTGGGGTCAGAGGTGGGGTCAGAGGTGAGTGGACGAGAAGGTAAAAAGGAGACCGACCTGAGGAAGTCTGCTTCCTTGTGGTCAGACTGGGAAATGTTATAAAAATAACTTGTTGGGCTACCCCCC
>JAQQAE010005928.1:0-17158 GCA_029823295.1 Pseudamia nigra
TACATACTGTAACATATTTTTATTTATAACAACAAAGTGTAACAGTATCAGTTAGCATGTTATGTATGGATAATTAAAAGGAAACATGTATTTTGATTTAGCAGTGGGTAGGATTTTGTTCCCATTAGTCAGAGGCAAACTTCTTTTTACCCAGTTTGCTTATGCTAAGCAAACAGGAGGCTAACTGTAGTTATCTTTCACCTATAAAAACTGTGTGTAACAACATCAAAGTGTTAACATTTGTAAGTTAATTAATTTAAAGCGGTATTTAATTTTGTTTGAGCAGAGGGAAGGATTGTGTTACCTCTAGATAAAGACAAACTTAATATTTATGTTACCCTCCTTTTTACTCAGCTAACCTAAGCTAACTAGCAGTTAGCATAATGTGCCTGATATATAGTTTAGGTTCCAGAGTCGTGTAACATTTGACACAGGAAGCAAATAAGCACACATTCAATAATGTTAAATTTATTTCAGATATTTCTTGTACCGTATTTTCCAGATTATAAGGCGCACCCTCTAAAAATGACAAATTTTTAGAGTTTTTCCATACATAAGCTGCACCGGATTATAAGGCACATTACGCAACACAAAACTCAGATAAGTCAAACTTTATTAAAAATTAAAAATATTATAAATTAAACATTTATTCAAGGCTTTCCACAATAACTCTCAACATTGTTCAGTTGTAACACAGCAAATATAAACATATACATTAATGTAATGTGTAGTAATGTAATGCTCGTACAGGTGGCACAGAGCAAAAGCCATACTAAAGCATTTTGACAGACTTTTGAGCACCATGTACCACGTACTGACCTTGAACTGACCTTACGGTAAGCCCAAACCAGGAAAAAAATCCATATATAAGGCGCACCTGTGTATAAGGCGCACTGTCAAGTTTGTACAGTGGTATCTTGGATAACGAATTTAATCCATTCCGGCGTCGCGTTCAGTATCCAAATGATTCGTTATCCGAATGGACTTTTTCCATAGGAATACATGTAAAACTCATTAATCCGTTCTGGACCCATGACAAACTCCCATATAAAGTATGTATTACACACCCTTACCTGCACATTTATTCATTATTATTATTTGAAAAGGAAGTTATGTTAATTATCTGAAATGGAATGAATGAAATTAGTTCTTAAAATGATTTAGAATGTATTCTTACCTCGGCGTACGACTTGGTAGTGTGTCCGTGGACACTGCACACGTCCATAACTGTAAACAACTTCACCACGCCGCTGCCTGTGGGACGAGGGAGCGTGCCGGCTCCCAGTCCACGGCGTGCCAGTTCCTGGCCAGTGGCATGTCCACTTCCCCGGTCCCGGCCGCTGGTGTGTCCGCTCCCCGGCCTGGGACACCACTGCCCACGGCCCGGGACGCCGCAGCCCACGGCCCGGGACGCCACCGCCTGATGGCTTCAATGATGGTACAGTATCACCAGCGATTTCCTTCTCTTTGATCCAAAACAGCAGTAGCCTCTCCATAACACAAGCTTGGCTGTTAGCTTCTGGGTCTTTCACGTCTTTCACGAAGTGACTACAGGCTAACGCTTTTAGCCGTTAGCCTGTGTTAGCTTGGCTAGCAGCTGTTAGCTTTGCCGAGACCCGGAGGTGACTATTGTTCTCCGATTAAAACCTCGTTGTACGAGTGAAATTTTTTGCAGTTTTTTTCTTTGTATCCAAATTTTTCATTGTCAGAAGAGTTCGTTGTCCAAGATATCACTGTATTTTATGTGCACCTTATAGTCCAGAAAATACGGTACTCAAAATCAATTTGTTTGATTAACTTTTCATTATTTCCCTTTTTCATGTGTATTCTTTGCTAACTCCTTTTAAAGCTTATTTTTTATACATGATCATAGATATAATGCACTTTGAGATTTAGCGTAAAGTTTATATAGCTAAGGAAGTTATAAGAAAGTTTAATTGACTGTGAAGATTCTCAGTCATCCAGGTCATAGTATCCAAGGTGTGTGGTTTTCCTTCCGTTTTCCAGTCCGGTCGACAGAAGGAAAACCACACACCTTTAATTGACCTATAAATTTTACATTGACTTTTGAGTGTACTGTATATATCAACGATAATAAAAGTTTTAAAGTTAAACCTTTACCTCAATTATCAATAATTGCTTTCATCCAAACCAAACAGATGATTTGTTCAGATTTCCTTGTTGTACTGAAATGAGGATTAATGTTGCTACTGTGTCTTCTCAATGTGTTATCAATGAGCCTTTTATACATGAAACTGGAGAGCCGACTGCGTCTTTGCAATGTTTTCAGTTCGTTCAATTCAGCTGATCTGCTTCTTGTCTCCATCCTGCATGCTTCTCCATGTCATCTAGAATCTAGATGTTTTCACTCTTGTTTTTGCTCTGCTTTCATTCGTTATCTTATGGCACATTTGGCTGCGGTTTATTTTCCTTTTCTTCCTTTTTCCTTCACACTAGTCAAAGTGTCTACTGCTGGATTCCTCAGCCAAAACAGTTCAAACGTCCTGAGCACTAGGAGACTAGGATAAATAATTCAATAATGCCATGTTTTCATGCTAGAGTAGAGTCACTTAGAGCTGCAGCAGTTTGCGGCCTTGTCTGTGTTGCTCTGATGCTGATGTTTTCATGGTAGCTGGAAGAAGAAGAGAGAAGGATGGGAGGAAGGTGAGTGTTCTTGAAGAGTTATTCGGCAGCACATCAGACAGTGACGCTTCCACGTTTCTTGGCTTTGAAGATGCAGGGCTGGAAGACATTTTGTTTTCAGACGATGATGCTGTGGCTGACAGCTGATAATGGAGCTTTCTGGGGGCATCTTATTTAATATTTCACTGAGAAGTACCAAGGACTTCACAGACACAAATGGACACTTTGTGTTGAAGGCACAAAAAGATTTACTTTGAGCTCCTGAAAGAGATGAAAAACCATGAAATAATCCATATTTTTCTACAGATTCTCATGGACACAGATTTTTTCCACCATTCTCACAGATTTAATCTGTTTAGTATATTTTCATAAACAAACAAAAAAAATAAATTTTTTCCTACATTTGCTAGTGTCAGAGAATCACAAATACTGAATTTTGTTTATTTTGGACTGAAAAGACTGATATTAGACATTATAGACATGATAAATGGCGTGAGTTGTCCACGGTTAAATGTATGGTTTAATGCCCATGAGTATCCCCTCATGCGGGCAGAGATGCACATCGACTCTAAAGAGGATAAGTAGCTGAGAAGTAAGAATCAGTCAGTATTTCATATTTCCTCTCTGACACCTTTTCTTTTATCACACTGTGTAAATCAGTTATTATCCTACATCTGCTGGTAGATGTGAGACCATCAATTAAACTGACACAGATAATTCATACCGCACTGTAATTCTTCAGTTTTAATTGGGATGAAGGCAGGCAGCGGCTTCAATATTTCTGCTTTAAATTCTGCTCAGGCCATGTTTGTCTTCTCTCACCCACCAGAGGCTCATAGGAAATGTCGTCAGTGTCTCATTCTGTTTCCCCCCTTCAGATATAAATCACTTCATCCTCGATTCAGGCTCATTCATGGCTCATTGATACCCCATTGATGCCAGGGTGATGCACATAAAATGCTATCAACACAGGGAAGGGTTAGACAAGTTACCAAAATATCAGTGTGTTAAGGCTTTCACAGTAATGTGAAGATAATCAAATATTCCTTGGCTGTGCTTTCTTGATCACACATCACTGCTCGTGCTTTGCTTCCCACATACAGTCATCTGTCTGTTGTGTGGCTAAATATTTGTTCACTCCGCTTGTGTCCAGCTGCAATGAACCGTCAAGGGGTGTAATTACATCTGTCTGAACCACAGACATGTTAACATTTACTGTTGGCTCTCTGTCACAATTAATCTGTCATGGTACAAATATTTTTTACCAAAGGGCTTTTGCTCATTTATCTCAAGCTGCACAAACTTTCGAGTGTGACTAACATTTATAGGATAAATTTGTGGGCAGCAAATCAATGCACAGCTCTAGGAGAAGTGAAGATATCAATGATTTATTTAGCTATGAATTTAAGGAAAAGTAATTCTACTCTGTAAAAAAATTTGGCACTGTTTGCTTAAAAATATGACACAAAATGACACTTAATATTATTAAATAGGTTTAAAGTTATCAAGAGTTAATTATGGATTCAAACTTACTGTCAGAATAAATAAATATTTCAGGAAAATTAACACAGATGTGAGAGCTATTAAAAGTAGTTAGATTTACTTTAATAATGTGAGCACATCTGAACAATATTTCAAGAAAATATAATTTCTGCAGTAATACTACAGTTTATTTTAGTTGAACAAAGTAGCATCGTTGTTCACACAATAGTCCATGAAAATGAATGTGATGCACTGACACTATATCAAACTGCTGTTTTAAATCATCAAACTATAATTACTTTTGCTTCCCGAAAAGCCATAAAATTAGGTAGGAATCCAAAATGCCTTCAAATTGGTGACTTTAAATTAGAAAGATAACACATTTTCTTAGTTTTTATGGTAAAGACTACCGGTACTTGATATCATATACACTACCAGACAAAAGTTTTTTGTTGAAATTCAAGCAGTTCAAGTTCAATGAATAGCTTGAAATGGTATAAAGGTAAGTGCTGAACTGCCAGAGGTTAAAAAAGGTTAAGGTTACCCAAAACTGAAAAATAACGTACATTTCAGAATTGTACATTTTCATGGAACAAGACATCTGTTAAATACTTAAAGTTGTTCTTAGAGGTGTCCCAAGTTTTCTTGATTAATTAAATCCCCCTCTGTCTGCATAAAAACAGTGTTGGAACACATTGTGGTGCCATACCCTCGTGGGCATTATTTGAACAGTATTGTACTGCAGAAAGCATTGTATTGCTGTAAAAATTGTGAGAAAAGGAACAAAAACAATGGAAGAGATTCTGACAGGAAGAAGACTGGCAGACCCAAAGAGCAGGATAGTGGCTTTGGGTCTGCCAGACCTCTTCCTGCCAGAGTTTCCCTCAGTTTTTGAATGCTTTTGTTGGTGAAGGAAATTTTACTCACTGACACCTTGACTTTCTTCGCAATTTCTGTAGGAAATACCTACATTTTAAAATGTTTTGATGGTTTGTCTTGCTTCCATTTTTTTTTATTCTTAAGCCTATGATTCTTCTTACTTGATGGTGTCTTGACATAGCTAGGAAAACATATTTTGTTACAAGTATGATAATGACAAATCTGTCAAAATATAACTACCAAACAGCAAACATCCATAAACAGGTTGCTGTTCTGTCTTAGACAGTGTATGGAATGATAATCATTAATAAAATAGCAGTACTTCAATAAACCTTTTCATCCATCCATGATCTTCCACTGACCCTGGTCAGGATTGACGGGGCAGCCTAAGCAGAGAAGCCCAGACAACATAGCTCCAAGGATCACTCAGGCACACAAACACCTCCACCACAATAAGGTGGTGATTCAAGGAGGAGTAAACCTGCTTTATTTATTCCTTATTTGAAGCTTTCTGATTTTAATTTAAATTATACATTTATTTTTCTCACCGCATTAGCATCTTTACCTGGGTCAGACTGGCTTCTACTGCTGTGGGTCTGAAACAGGAAAAGTGATTGGATCAGGTGTCACGTAGGAGGAACTCCAGTCGCATCAACAGACTGGTGCTGATTTTAGATACGATGGGTTTGGTGCCAATGAGAAGAATTTCATTGGAATTTGTTACTACTGTATTAAGTTTCAAGAAGTTCATGGAGAACCAGGATCTGACTTCCTGTAGAGAGTCAGAGAGGGATGTGGGTGGGAGGGTGGAATTGGGTTTTGTGGACAGGTAGGGCTGGGTTTCATCCACGTAACAGTGGAAATGAATACTGTATTTATGAAATCTGTGTGCAAGAGGAATGAGGTAGATGATAAATAAAAGGGGCCCAAGGACAGAGCCATGTGAAACACCAGAGGAGAGGAGGGATGGCTTATTGGTTGAGAGCAGTGTCAGTTTAATGCCTCGATTATAATTAGATTGATTAACTTTTTTGAACCTCTGGCAGTTCATCTCTGACCTTTGTACCATTTTAAGCTATTCATCAAACTTGAACTGCTTCAATTTCAACAAAAAACCCTGGAAAAATAGGGGTGTAATTGGGGTCTAAAACTTTTGACTGGTAGTGTTGTTTTTTTAGTTCACACTTTTTGCACTGAAATAATTTAAAAAATAGTAAATTATGTAAATATGCCTTATTCAACTTACCTTTTGCCTCTTTTTGTTTAAAAAATGATGCATTAAGTATTAATTCAATCTATACTCACTTTTATATAGTGTAAATACTGTCAGCATTTCTCCCCAATTCTGTTCCATTTTAAAGAATATTGCAAAGAAAATATGTCTATATTCATATTTAACAATGCAATACTTAAGTTAACCTAGGTAGAGTTAAAGAAAGATTTTGTAAAGGCTTATATTTTCTCTTAAATATCTGTATTAGGCTTTTTATTTGGCATTCAGTGCTTCCTCTAACCTTGTCCACTGTAACAGATAACCGAGTGGCTTTCTTGCCTCTTCATGTTTCCTGCATGTCACTTCCACCCACAGGTCACCCCACATGTTTGCAGTTTACCGAGAACATGATGCAGGCTGTGAGGACGTACCAGTGGCAGTGCATCGAGTGCAAGTCGTGCAGTCTGTGTGGCACGTCTGAAAATGATGTATGTATTATGTGACCCAGTTGCTCCAAAATGTTAGTGCTCACATGTTGTTACTTGTAGCTTCCCTTTTATACTGGCTTTGAAGCTCACTACATTTGAGTTGAACGTTTCTGCAACCAGCTTTCATCCTGTTATGACCAATATACACTGCTTTTACCCAACTGTATATTATATTTAATATGTATTTTTAGGCTATGTACTGCCTGTACATATAGTTCATACATTATGCAACATGTTGTGCTCTGCCCATGCAGGACCAGCTGCTGTTCTGTGATGACTGTGACAGAGGATACCACATGTACTGCCTGAAGCCTCCTATGACACAACCTCCTGAAGGTACACTGCAGTTTTAACTTTTACATACTGATGATTTTCAGTGACATTACAGTGCAGAAACACTTCAAAACATCTCTCTCATGGATCAAATATCCATGTAAAATTCATCAGCAGCCTATCTGAAATTTATAAGTACTGTAGTATGATTCCATCGTAATTTAAGTTTATTTTATTGTAAACTTAAATGAAGTTTGAAAATAATAAGGAAAAAACACTGACTGGCAATTTATCTACTGTTGCATTCCTTTTTGTACAGCCTTCTTTATATGTCATGTGCCTGCCTTTGTCTAATTTTCCACAGGGAGCTGGAGCTGCCACTTGTGTCTGGACTTGTTAAAAGACAAGGCCTCAGCCTTCGGAGAACCATAACAGCCTGGATGTCGCAATACATACATGCACTCAGTCTTTATATTTGTACATATATGCCTACTGTATGTAAAAGTTTGACACCGCCACACATCAGAAAGCTTTTACTTGGATAGAGCTGAACACAGGTACAGACACACACACACAGACACACACAGGCTTCTCTCACACACAGTGCATTAACAGGCTCAGGGCAGTTTCCTGTGTGAGGCGCAGAGATCCTCTACCTCTCATTTAGTCAAGCAACATCATACATAAGTCAGCCATTCAGTCATTTCTCTACCTCGACACTCCTCGAACACCAAGTAGCCAAAGCAAGACTGATTCTGTGCAGCTCCTAAAGTGTGTACAGTATGTGAAAGTCATGGTACAACTCCAATGTCCAAAAAGTTCAGCCAGGTAGAAAAATGAAAACTAAAAAGTAATGCAGCACTGGTACCATTAATTTTGACTTGTTTTTGATTGTAGATTGAATGAACACAACATAATGCATGCTTTGCCTACTCATTTCAACTGTATTTGAATTTGTACAGCCATTCCTCAATTTGGAGCTGCAACGCATTCCAAAAATGATCAACCAGGGGAAATTTAAGGGCAGAAAACTATTCAAGAACAAAATTAGTATTAAAGAACAATTGGATTTGAAGCCCTTAAAAGAAAGAGAATCACATGTTATTTTTTTTTCATTAAATACACGAAACTAAAAAAAAATATTAATTTGGATACTCCAACCATTATGGTGCATAGCACAATTAAATATAAGAGAATTGTATGTGTCACAGTTTGTAATGCTCAGAGGGCACAATTAAAATGAACACCGGTGTATCTCTGAGGCCTGAAATGAACCAAATCATTACTATACACTATCTGTTATTTATGTATCACAATGTTTTTGAATGATTTTAACTGTTTTTTAGCCCTACATTGCCCCTGGCTGATTTTTTGGAACATATTACAGACCCCAAATTGAGAAATTGATGCATATTTTCAGATAAGAACTGGACAAAACATGAAAAATGTTGTGCTCATGTACACAATTTGCATTTTTCCACCTGGCTGAACTGTTTCATAATAGGAGTTTGTAATTTGGACCAAACATCTTGAAAATTTACACACACAAATTGTTTTAAATATATTTGACTTATTCTTCAGTATTTGTTGAAGCAGTTTTCCTTGTTTCCCCCTCGGCTCAAGATCTCCAGTGGGGAAACCTGAGTGGGTTTGACTGATGTTTGTTTAAATCTCTCCCTCCAGCAGTACTCCCCTCCTGTGTTTAGACTTTACAGTGACATCCCTATTTTATATCTGGACAGACTCACTTTTAGTTATGCCATCATTCACAGATCCTGTCAAGCTGAGAGAAATTTATGTCCAACGCTGAGAGTAAATAGGGCCATAAAACAACTCTGACCATCGTTCCTTCTGGTTTTTCCTTCATGTTGAATTTTTGTATTGTTTCAGTAACTGCAGAATCATGGTGCTCAGCGTGACATGTCACAAAATGTACAGCAATTCCTTAATTTTACTGTCATGGAGATAACTGTTACTGTAAGTTGGTGCTTCAAACTTTATCATGAACACTCACCTAAACTCGTTTAAACACTGTTGCCAGTTCTACATGAATACAAACCACAATTGTATATGGTTATAGTTAGTTATGGTAAAGAACCCTATAAGCACTTAATATCATGCATGTAGGATAGTTGCAACCATGCAGATCTTGTCATTTTGGCTGTAACATCTGTAAAACCCCATTTCCAATATAGTTGAACCATTGTTGGGTTTCAAAACACTGAAAACCCCACATTTAACTGAAAATAGTACAAAGAATAGAAATGCAGAAAACTGTTGTTTTTTTTTAAATTATGTGCTCATTTTGTATTTAATGCCAGCAACACATTTCAAAAAAGTTGGGTCAGGGTCATGTTTCAAACTATTGCATCGCCTCATTGTTAACAACACTGTAAGTGTCAAGGAATTCAAAGTGGAATGTTTTCCCATTCTTGCTCTAGCACCTGGACTCCTTTATTACACATCCATGCTGTTGGAATGCATGCACAATGTGATTTAGCATTGTCTTCTTGAAATAAAGGCCTTCCCTGAAAAAGATGTCATCTGCTTCAGCATTAATATTGCCTTCACAGGTTACCCTAGGCTCATGCACTAATCTACCCCAATACTATCACAGATGTTGGCTTTAGAACTGATGAGAAGTTGGTTGGGAGCATTTCCTCTTTTGACCAGAGGACAGCGTGTTCATGGTTTCAAAAAAGAGTTTCAAACTTTGACTTGTCAGATAGTTTTCTACTTTAACTAGAAAGTGAAAAACAAGCATTTCTGGATCCAAAATGAGCATATCGTTTGGAAAAAATGTAATTTCAACATTCAAAATGTTGTCTTGGTGCATTAAGTGTTTTTTTTTTTTTACAAGTCATGACATTCTGTTTGTATTTATATATTACACAGCAACTCAAGTTTTTTGTCATTCTGGGAGAAGTTCATCAGAGTCCACTATTTAAAGAGGTCAAAATTAGTCAGCAACATGTTTGTCAAAACTTCCACTTATGACTCTAGTGAATTAAAAAGCTGAGATACAGTATTTTCTGAGTTATGTTGCAAAATAGATTACACATGATCATTTTATGCAGTTACATATGGGCATTTTCCATGTTGGTTGAGTTATATTTAATTAGCTGTAGCTACTGTAAATCTGAATACTGAACTGTTAATTCATTGTCATAATGTCTGGTTTTGTACAGAGTCATATGTTACAATTAGGAGGAAACATGCTCAGAAATGCAAAAAATAAAACCCCTTTTGAACACATTATGTCCAGGCCTTGACAGGATTTCACATTCTACATTTGTGCTTTGTTTTGTGACTTTGTATTTGATATCACTTTTCCACAGACAATCATGACTTGTAGCTTAGAAACATAAGTAATGTTATTGAGGACATGCAGATGGTTTTTGTGCTCTTCCAGGGCGGGCATACCGGCCCTCTCCTCTATCTTCTAAAATGTCACCGCTGTTATTATTCTATGATGCCATCACCACACCACAAAGGTGTTTGTTGTATTTTGTTGATGTACTGTTCTGCTTTGTGTTGAAAATAAAACACTTTTTCATGAATCTTGTGGACTTGCCTCTCTTATACTTCACAGAAAAATGTTTTCCAGGTGACTCTTTATTGATCCCCTTTTCTGAAAACAATGCACTTAATGACTTGGGTTATGAAACTTTATCTCAGCATTTCCAAAACACTCTTCCTGGGAACCACATTTTGTCAGGGCTGTCAAACAATTACAATTTTTAATCAGATTAATCACAGGCCACTGAGGATTAATTTAGATTAATCATGATTAATACACATTCATGACTGTGTTTCATTTTGTGGAGGAAAAAAAAAACCTGATGACAGGAGGTGATACATACTGTACAGTTATGCGCTTAAAGCTTTTGTGTACTGCGCATGTGTTATTTGCGTTAAAATTTTTTGTCAAACGAATCATGAAAATGAATTCATCTGGGGAAAGGAGTTCATTTTGACAGCCCTACTTTTTATAAGTGACAAACTACCAAAACCAAATGATTAAATCCATAAATCAAGAACATCGCCACTGCCATTATATAATATTTATGGAATGTAATACTACCTTGAACAAGTAACCATTTTGTTATTTTGAGGAGATAAACTTGATAAATCACAATTTGATTTGTTGCTAATGAATAGCTATAATATGAAATTATTACACTTACACACAGATAACTGGCTGTCATTTTTCCTCCTTTTAGCACCACAGCTACAAGCATAATTATAAAAACATAATTTTTCCTGGTTTCTTTTTTTTTTACATCTTGTCTTTAAGTTAAGGCAAGTCTTGCGTAGCCCTGGATATGTGCAGTGTTGCCCATAAAGTTGGAATAAAATATTTTTTTTACCTCTTCTCATGAAATGATTGGTATTTATTCTTGATAGATAACGTGTAGGTATATCTTAAAAACTACTACTGATCAAACTTTACTGATCAATCTCTTTCAAAGGTGATTAATAATGTGTATCAATAAAAAAAAGAGGAAGGTTTCTGAAAATGAATGATTCCAACTTTATAGGCAACTGTCTATTTGAGTTTCAGCTCAACATCCCACAGGCGTCGTTCATTGTACTGAACACATTTCCAGACTGGTTGTTTCAGTGTCTGTTGGTAAATTTAAATAAATGACTATTACCTACAGTACACCCCTTTTCTGGTCATTCCCATGGATACCATCATGTAGCTGCCTGCTAGGGTCCAGACAGAGTGACTTTGTATTTGTGTTACGATGCAGTTTCTGTCGGCGTGATTTTCAGCTCAGGGACTTACTGATACGACACATATTCGGAGGATGTGGTCGTGGTTTGTAAACTCTCTCACATCGGCGTAATGAGACGCAGCTGTGTGTAACAAGGTAATTTAAGCAGCTGTGTGACAGAGCGAAGGAGCGATGCCGGCAGAGGAAGCAGAGGTGAAAGAACTGAGCCATTTACGTACAGACCAGTGATCGAATTTTTAAGTAGCACGCTGACACTAAAACTGCAACAATTTGTGACATCACACAAATACAATATCCCAAACAGCTTGTTTTAGGCCACGTTACATGAAACAGTAGCTGTGTGTTTCTTCTTGGAGGCAGTAATTTGATAGTTTAGTATTATTGTTAGAGTTCTTACACCTGTTTTATAATGGAAATACTGTACATCCATTTTAACTTCTCACCAATCACAAAAATCCAAAATGGCTTGTTTTTCCCATTGTCTTTTATCAGGATTTCTCAGAACTCAATCAGTCAATCAATCATACTTTATTTATCCCCGAGGGGGCAATTCATTTTCTCCCACTAAGGGGAAGGGAGTTACAGCACATGAAGAGCACAGCACTGAGAAAGCTCATATTTTCAGAGATTTTATTTTACATCACTTAGTTTATATGCACTGCAAAGCCCCAAAAGATAGATTCTCACAGTATGGGACCTTTAAATAGAATGCAATTAAATACTATAGATCTCAGATCTTAACAACAGACATGGATCTACATTTACAGTATGAATATAGCATACAATGAAACACTACATGGTCGAGTAATCATGTTATGTGCAGTCATACTGTACATATGCCTTAATTTTGTATTCTTAGAGAACAGAGATGACAAAAAAGCAGCATCCAAGTGCTTTTGAGTGTTATTGCCTGTTTCTAGTCGTCGAGCTGACACAGCATGGCCACACCACGCTTGATCCAGTGCTGAGGACACTTGTCCGTCGGCAGCATCAAGGAGATGACAAAGTTGGTGGAGTGGCCTGTGGTGGAGAGGGTGCCTTTTCTCTCACTGGTCTTGTAGAGCGGGCAGACATACAGATTCTGAGACTGGCCCGTGTTTCGCTTTTCAGCTGTGTGCGACAAATACGAAACAGACGACATTCAGAGGGAAATAGAATCAGACAGAATTGAAATCAATAACAGTTTCTTTTTAGATGAGACGTAACAAAACTCATTTACAGTGATAATTTTGTTAATTTCTGGGTTCATCCCATTGTTGTATTATTTTGTTTATTTTCTTGATTATTGTCTTCCTCTTGTGGATATTGTTAATTTAAAAAAAAAAGTATTCCATTTTGGAGATTACTTTGTTCTTCTGAATTATGCTGTTAATTTTTAGACATTTTCTTCTATATGTCATTCTTTTTGGGATAATTTTGTTAATTTATTTTTTTATATTTTGGGGATTAATTATGTTGCTTGTTAAGCTTTTTTGTGTCCATTTCTGTTCATTTTCTTACTTTTTGGTCATTTTGTTGCTTTTGTCTTCAGTTGTGTTGCTTATTTAGTTAGTTTTCCTGGTTATTCCATTTGTTTTTGTTTATTTTCTGTACGGTAATTATTTTGCTCATTGTTCATTTTGATTCATCTGGGGCAAAATTGTGTTCATTTTTGCTCATTTTTTTGGCCATTTTGGAAATGACTTTAATCCTTCCAAGTCTATTTTGTCACAGATTTGTTTTTTTCATTTTGTTTAAGTTTTTTTAATATTTTGGATAACTTTGTGCATTGCTTCCTTTTGCTAATTTGCAGGGATGAGCTGGTGTTTCACTGTGACTGTATTGCTAATGTGATACTTACTTGGTTTAATCCAGATAATAGGCATCAAATCAAAAAGGACTTTCTTGTGTTGCTCAGCTAGAACTCCACTGATGATCAAAAAGACAAAGGATTTTTAAGGTATATTAAAAGTCTGCACATTTATCAGTTATAAGACTCTGTCCTGAATCTGTTACGTAATCACACTGTGTCAACCACCTCTCTCTGTCCCATCTCGCTCCATCCAGGAACAGCCCGTGAACGTAAACGCCATCTTCTGGTGACATGCCAGACTCATCGATGGGGAGAACCTGTCAGGTGACATCAGGAACCCATCATTACGAACTGTGTGTCCCAAAGGGGTGGTTCTCGAACCGTGAGTGATTTTCATGTTGAAACATCAAGTGATCATGATTTTACAGAATTCAAGCAAGACCACTATAGTTTTTACAAGCTAGTAATAGTGTACTGTTTGTAGAAGCCATGTTAATTACGGTTTGTTTAAAAATAAAATGCATAATTTTCAATAAAAGTTTCTGAAAGGTAGTAGCCAAGTATCAAAGTACCAACAATTTTGTCCACGTTTTATATTCAAATATATAGATATTTTAATTGTCATTTCACAGTCATACTTTATACAACAGAACAACGAAATTAGAGTAATGAATATTGATCATATACTGCGTATATATATATATAAAATATTTGTGTTGCCGTGGCAACAGATGTTGGATACCAATAGAAGTCAAACATCCCAACCCACCGACTGAATAGAACTGCTCTAAAGAATGTAAGAACCTTGAGCAGAGATAGGAGGAAAAGGCCATGTTTTTAACCTCAAAATCGAAGGCGAGTAGATCGATGGGGATGTGATATTTCCTGGCATAGTTCTGCATCGCACCGGTGAGGAAGGCTTGAGTGAAGAAGAAACCTGACAGCCAGAACACGTTGGGCTTGTTGGTGTTGAACCATTTCTGCAGGCAAACAGTAAATAAAAGTGGCAATGAGCAGACACCTAGCAATATTCCACTGAGTAATAGAGTACTTCTACTTGTTTTTGGGATTTTCTGTTCTTTTGTGTCCAATTAATATTTGGCCATTTGTTCAGTTATGTTCATGTCATTTCATTATTGTGTTCCTTTTTGCTCATTTTGGACATTGTGTGATTTTGTGTCCGTGCTCTTCTTCAAGGAGTCAGCTGATATCCACTCCTTGTAAATGTAAATCTTGTAGCCCAGCACCTCTTGGCAGGTTGATGTCATTATCTCTTTCACTGTCTTCCATTGTTCGTTTATGATTATCTTCCAAAATCTCTTGGAGAACTTGAAATCTGTTGGTGTCGGTACTCCTCCAGCTTCTCGGGGTCTTTCAGAAGTCCTGTGTTGAACCTTTGGCATTTGCCTGTCTCTCCATTCTAGTTCCTCTTAAGCTTGAGCCTAAGTCTGGCTACAAGGAGATGATTGTCTGAAGTAATATCGGCTCCACTGTTGACTCACATCTTGTGTTCCACGAAACTTCTTTGAAATGCACACATGGTCAATCTGGTTCTCAGTCTACCTCTGTTCTCACCTGCAAAAAGTTCAGCCTGGAGAGGAGGTCGGTAATGTAGCTGCCTAGAGGTTTGAGGCTGGGGTATGAGCGCTTGGCCCACTTCTCTGGGACTTTTCCAACAATCAAGCTGCCTGCGATGGCCTCCAGCTCTGCGTCCATCACCACCAAACCCTTGATGGCTTTCAGCAGGTTCTGCAGACTCACACGGATCGTGGAGCACAGACTGAGAAAAGAGGAGGTGCAAAGAATCAACAAGGCAGTGATGATCGGCTGTTAAAGATGTGTAATAGGAGTTTTGTTCATACTTGTTGTAACGCTCCATCTCCTGGACGAGCACAGTGTTCATACTTTCCTCATAGAGCACGGGGTACTTCAAGAGAGCTGCCTCGGTGTCGAAATTAACTGGAAGCTACAAAGAAAAAGACATGTTTACCGTCACTTCAATGGACCTCTAAATTTGCAGGAAACAACAGTATTTCTATATCTGTGAATTAGGTTTATACCACTGTTTACAGATGGTACTTATCTCAACAGACACACTCGAACTTCAAAATACCACTGTTGTAGCATTTCTGTGTTTTTACTATTAATCAAAACTAAGAAAAGAAGTAGAGAATGAACAAAAATATTCAAGAAAATGAACGAAAATAAACAAAGGGATAAATAAAGTGAACAACAATGAACAAAATAATTAAAAAAATTAATGTAATATTCAACAAATGAACAAAAATAATCACAAATATTGAAATGATGAAGATGATGAACAAAAATAAAGAAAATGATAAATGAACAAATAAGCAGAGAAAATAAGCAGGAAAATGAACACAAATGAACAAAACGTAAAACAAACCTAAAATACAAAAATTAAACAAAATAATAATCAGAATGAGCAAAAAGATATGCAAAATAATGTGCAAATTTAATGAAAATTAGGAAAAAATAATGTTTCAAGAAAATGAACAAAAAATTAGCAAAATGAACAAATATAAAATAAAATTAACAATGATTAAAAAAAATAAAGCTACTAGAAAGGAACAAAAAATTAACAGGATAATTTACAAAATGACCAAAAATAAACATAAAAAATAATAAAAAATCATAAAATAAACAAAATAATGCACAAAGTGAACAAAATGTATCAGAAAATGATCAAAATAATCAAGACAATGAACAATAGCAAACAAAATAAACAAAATTTAAAAAATATAAAATAAAATGAACAAAAATTGACATAATGACAATTACACACTGACACCCAACACAACTCAAAAGGAAAAAAGTGAACAGAATAATCTACAAAATAGTCAATAAAATGAGCAAAAAAATTTTTTTCTTCTCCACATTTTTCGTAATTGCTGTTCAAAAGAGTGGTAGAATTTGACCAGAGCATTTAAAAGTATGTTAGTTCATTTACAAACAGTAACTTACAGCAGTTTTATTTACAGACACTGAGAGAGTTTTAGGAAAATAGAAATGACCAGGGTCACTATTATTAACCCCCATAAGAACTGACCTTTTTATTCAGGCATAGCACAAACCACCGCTCTTTCACGGAGTAATCGTCTCCGTGTGTAAACTGAAGTTAAAACTGAACATTTGTCCAGGATTTAACGCATCACTTACAACAGCATCATGCCACAAACAAAAGAAATGAGTTTAGATCGGAGAAGAAAGATTGTTGATGGATATAAAGCAGAAGGATATACAAAGTTATTAAAGTGTTTCCAAGTATCCAGATCTAGAGTGAGAATCATTTCATAGTGGGGCCTAATAATTTTGACCTCAACTGTATTCTGTCTGCCAGCTGTCCATTTGGTCGACATGTTTGTACCTCAGTCAGGATGTCATTCGCTATGTCATAGAGGGTGTGGTCGCTTCCTGAAGTGGCCCCGCCTTTGGCCCCTCCTCCCTGGGTGAGCAGCAGTGAGTCAAACAGCATCTTGGTCTGTTGCAGATCTTTGGAAATGTCCACGTTCTCATGCATCCCGAACACCTCTGGCTGCTGACTGAACGGAAGATCCTACAACACATCAATGACAGGCTGGTAATTCTGTGCCCAAGATAAAGACCCAGCGGGCGATAATAACAG
>JAQQAE010005929.1:0-17157 GCA_029823295.1 Pseudamia nigra
AACACCTGCTTCAGAGAGTGGCTGGAAAGAAAACCTGCAGTGTCTCGGCCCTTTGTGGCAATGATTGGACACCCCTGGTTTATTCCATTTCATTTATGTACAAGTTTTTAAATCTTAACAATAAAAACAATAATTTCTGTTCGATACAGAGTCAACACCATTTCAGCTTAGTCAAAGACATTAATAACTTCAACAGTTGCAGTTGTTTCATAACATGGGGATTATATGCTTCTGTTTCCCCGTTTCCATTTTTTATAAGACATTAACTTGATCTCTAAAACAACCATCGAGCTGTCTAATGACTTTAATTATGTCTCATGTAAATTTAACATTGCCCTCAGTCTGAAGAAAAGCATTTGAAAACTTAAACAAGTGTTCATGTTTGAGCTACAGGCAAAAGCATCTGTTTCATTAAATTATATTAAAATTATATTAAACTAAACCACAGACAGCGTTGCTGTGCATGTATCAAGTCCCCATAAATGAGCTGGGTACAACATTACTGTCATGAAAGTGGAGGAAATGCTGGCACAAAGTGGGATTAATATCTGGAAATATATATCACAAGAATATTATATGGTGTAACTGTGTCATTTATTGACTCTTCAGGATGTTACCCACACTTCCTGGTTGTCAGACTTAATAAAGCAAAATAAATCAAATGCTGCATGTTTTCTGTGAGCACAGATTTTTTTAGATCATGTGGTTAGGTGGAAGGGAGCATCTTTATCCATATCAAAGTGTACATGCAGGAATAATTGCCCAACAAGTTGACCTGCATATGAGATATGAACATAGCTCTGGGCCACTACAGACTTCAAAGAGAGGAAGTAACCCAGCCACCTGCAGCATGTAACAGTGATGGGCATCTGTGCATGGCTGTATGTTTGTATGTTTTTGTGCTGGTAGATGCATATGCATGAAAGAAGACAGTAGTATTTTAGAGGTGGAAAAAATATCTTTAGGTGTAAATGCTCAAGAAAACCAAGATCATCAGAGTGTAATCACGGCCACAAAGGTAATACAGTACTTAAATAAAAAAGTTCCACAAATAGAAAATAACTCTTTAAAGAAACACAGAGAGGGTGAAGTATGTGTGGAAAACCAAAGTTGTGTGGTGTGTGAATCACAGGAATAAAAACCTGGAAAAGCTGATTTTACTGTGAGCTTACCTGACTGTCAAGCACTGATGCCTCAGAATTAAACTGGCGATGAAACTTGGATCTGGACCGTGGCACCCGAGTGCCTGTAGTGCTTTTTTGTTGCGGCCTAAGACCATCACCATACTCTTCACAATCAAAGTTGCTCTTCCACACCAAAACCTGGACAGGAAAAATAAATTACTGTTTATAGTAGAGTGCTCAATCGAAAGTCAGATGACCACCAGACTTATATAGGATGAAAAATGTTTGATATTTTTACTTGATACATTTTAAAATCACAATCCTAATCCCATAACAGAACCAATTTTATGATTAGTGATAACCTGTTCATCAGAGCCTCCAGAAGCAAAGTGGTCTCCAGTCCTAGAAAAGGCCACACAGGTCACTGGACCCTGAGCAAATGGAAGAAAAGTATCCGGAAATCAGGAAAATGGGTTGACATAAGATCCCAAAACATTACGTATCAAATTCATAGATATCAATATTTATGGATGATCAATATTTATGGCTAAGTAACTGAGTTAAAGACTACTTTTTTAAACCATCTAAAGAAAAAAGGTGTTACACGCTACATGAATGTAAAATCCCAAATGTGAGCTAGTTCTCTTCAATCAAATATCTTCCTTTTACGCTCAGTTTACTTTTTTAAAAAAAAGGTGTCAATAATTACTGCCGGAGCCTTTGACCTGTATTCAAAGAGAGGTTGAAAGAGAGAACAAACAACAAGGAGGAAAAGAAATGGACAGTGAGGCTGCTGGGAAGAAAAAAAGAGCTGTGTCCTGTGGCTGGCACCCAGACAGCCTGGTTTGGGTGAGGAATGGTTTCCCAGAAGCACCTGAGAGAAGCAGACAGTGTCACTATGGCAACGCGACGGTCTGACAGACAGCGTGTTCTGTCTCTGCTCTGACTAATGCCTGCTGCCAGGCTGGCACTAGCCACAGCCACACACACATGTACACACACGCACACATATAGCACACAGTCTGACAGGGCAGTGAACCTAACTGGCACATTTTATGTACTGATAAATGAAAAGGCCTGCAGAAACCAGACAGGCTCCACATGCTGCTCCACATGAAGTAATGAATAACAAAAACATTGCAAACATTAAATGCTTAATAATAGCTGTCATTTCAAATCTGCTATTTTGAAAAGGCCTCTATAAGCAGCTAAAATGCTGATAGATGAAGCATTATTTATTTGCAGACTATAAACAAATTAAATATTACACTACCAAAGCACAAATAGGACTTTTCCTACCCAAAATCATTATACCTGTACCCTACTGTAAGTCTGTCACTGTAAAGTATTCTTCATATTGTCATAAGCAACAAAGAGGCATATCATCAGATGATTAATGTGCAGTTTACTTTGGAGGCAGGTAAAGAGTCAGTTCAGGCAGAAGAAACAGACCGAGCGAAAGACAGGAAGGAGTACGATGTTTTTAGGGCATACACTTAAAGGCAAAATATATGACCTGCCTCTTGATTGTGTTTACACACAGTGCAGTAACACAGCAAGAGGGTCTTAGTGAGCGAGCAGACTAGACAATACACTACAGGAGAGAGTCACAATGCTGGGGGAAAAAGCTGTGAAACTCCACAGGAATGTTTCAGAGAGGATTAAACCTGAAATATCAGATGCACATTTCTGCATCTGCTTCACTTCAGTTTCTTTTTTACATTGCTCTGCTCAAATGTGTTGTACAGAGCTCTAGATAGAGTCTCAGTGCTTTTTGCTGAGACGTCTTGTAGGCTGAAAAAAAAGAAACAATAACAATAGAAAAGTAGAAAATGCATACAATTGATACAGGGACTGATGACTTGGAAGATTTATTGTTTGTGTCTATGTATTAGTTTTAGGAAAATGTTACATTATTTTCCTTTAAATACTTTAGTTGTAAAAACAATGAATGGGTTGCCTCTCAGAGTGCATCCAAAGTGGTGTCTGAAACGACTCTGCCCTTATGTGTTGAATTTCTCCATAAAAACACTAAATTCAGGCACTACATTAAATTTTCAGACACTTTATCATCGTTTAGTTCCTCTCCGGACTGTGAGGAGTCTGATTTTCAAAGTTGTAAAATGCAGTGCTTAGCAACTGCTTTTAATCATCATTTGTAAACTTAAAAGTGGTTGCAATTAAATATAGTGAGCCATGCAGCATAATAGAACAGAAAGCAATTTGAGCCAGTTTTTAAATATACTGCTGATTTTTAGACTTTGTCATATCTACATTTATAACTCTGTAATGAAGTGGTCTCCTGTTTCACGCTACAACTTCTATCAAGCAGAAAGATGCTAAAATGCAGAAAAATGGTAAAACCTTGTCTCGTTTCTTTGTTACTTTAAAAGTGAGGTGATCTTAAGTTAGTTACTGAGGACACGCAAAGGACAGCTGACAAACAGATGAGCACACAGACAAGTCAACTCACTTTACTCCATCATTTCCTTGCGTGTTTTCAATTACTGTAGATGGTTACACATAGGCCTAAACACATCCACAGAAATGCATAAGATATACACATACAGAAGACCACACTGAACAGATGGGGTCTCTCCCATCTCTAGGTATGCCACCAGAGAGAATTAACACCCTGAGCGCTCCAAGCTTTAACAGATTGGCAGAGTTACCAAGAACAACAACAAAGGGAGACAATGTGCAGGTGATGACAAATTTGAAGCTGTGATGAGAGGGAAAAGTGTTTTTATGTTAACAAACACAAGCATGTTGGCAAGAGGTTGGAGAGAAACCAGGTGACATTGACAAAAATGATGTCATGAGACACAGGCAATGACTCACGAGGGACAGATAAACAGATGGGCCACAAGTGGTTTTCACAACAGTTAGGACAACTTGTCCAACCAGCAAGATGGGAGTCCCTCAGAAATATGAGGAGGTAAAATAAAGAAAAGAAATTACAAAAGAATAGGGTAGGATGTGGGTTAAAATGCCTGAGTGATCCTTTGAGATAGCATGAAGACGTAGTAAAATAAGTGTTACATTTGTAGAAGATGATAGGCTCAGATACGACGAGAGAGAAGAGTAGATGATCCAGAACAACGGAGGCAGAAACATAACTCTGCTTCCTTCCAACAACCCTGACATGACTCATCATGAGTGGGCTGTCTGCTCGCCTGGCAAGTACTAAAATATACCACATACAAAAGAGGCATCATATGCACACTCATACATTTCACACAGAGACTCAAAGATGCACAAAGAAGATGTCAAACACACTCACAAATACGGTACTGTACAAACAGGAACAGCAGGGCAGACATGACCTAACTGAGTAAACTATACAGAAAGGCCTACAAGACATCCAAATAGTTCAGTACATGTGTCCATCTACCTGGTGTCCATGCAGTGTATATAGAAGTTTGCCCTCCACAAGGTCTATTATCTTCATTGTGGAATCGCTGGATGCAGTAATGAGGAAATTACCAGCTGGGTGGAAAGACAAACTGTTCACCACATCACTGTGGACTGCAAAACACAGACACATATACACTTTATATGAGTAGGGGGTTAGGGCTTTATAAATCACAAAGTTACAAAGATCATAAATATTATTGTATTAATACAGCTTAGTATATTATTTTGTGTTATGCAGCTGCATGTGTTCTCATTTTTACCTGTTGAGACAGGAACATGTTGAATGCAAATAGTCCTACATAATTTCATGATTATGTAGGAAAACAGATGCATTCCACATGTGCTTTGTAAAAGTACATGTCTGTTCCACTCTAAAATCTGGATGTCAGAGGATAAGGTCCACCATATACCAGTACAATGTGCACTGATATGACTTCAGATTTGCTCAAGGTCACCTCAGCTAGACCAATGCTGCAGATTAATGCAGTGCCTTATGTCACAGTTACTGTGTAACAGGAGAATGTTTTAATATCAACTTTGTAATAGCACAAATTATAACACCAAGTCTAACAGCCAATGGCAACTAATGAAAACTCCCAAGAGTTGAAATTATTCCACCATGTGGTGACTGGGTTTTCAATGGAGGCAAAATGAGAACAGCATGGATTTGACATGCACCACGGTCCCTCTACTGGCTGAAAAATGAGATAACAAATTTTAGGACTGGAGTGACTAGTTACAACAAAATACCTAAAAACTGTTACTAGATGCACTGTTAACATGTGAATAGTGAGCAAGGTTAACACTAATAAAAAACAAGTTTAATAAATCCCTTAAAGGCATCCAGCAATTCAAACAACCAACCATTAATATCGTCTAAGAACTGTTGCATTCAGTACAACCTGCTATTTTTACTAATTCTGGTGGATATACAACTGTTACCAAATCTCATTTATACTATAATTTTACAAGAAAAGATTCTGGTCATGATTTTGGTTACGGAATTTGCAGTGAAGAGCAGCACAGAGGACAAACAAGACGAGGAGATGAAAAACCATTCATCTTCATACCCGATCTCCTCAGACAGATGTGATTATCCCTTATTAGATCTCGCAACTCAAATCCTTTTAGAGAGCTGATTAGAACGATCAGACAGAGTGGCAGACTGACAAAAAGGCATCAGCATTTGGTTTATTGAATATGCATATAATCATGAATCTTTATTACCACTTAAATTGTGAGCTTAAAGTTTAATTTTATCTTGGTGTTTATCTCAGCAATATATCTCAACACCCAAAGGTGTGGCTTTACTTGAGCATTTCTGCAGTGTTTCTGGCGTCACCCAAATCATCAGTCTGCTTAGTGTAACTATGAAAGGAAGCTGCAAGTACATGTTTTGTTTTTCATAACACGTTCAATACTTTACATTAGAAATGTCCCTACTATAGCAGAGATGCATTTTTTAAATACTCCAATTCCACAGAAACAAAATGATAACCCATTTTTAAATGCGTCACACTACAGCATCCTTACCTTGATAGTGTTGTAGCATCTTCTGGGATCTGATGTCCCAGACTTTGACAGTGTTGTCAGTACTAGCTGCAGCGATGCATGTTCCACTGGGGTGGAAATCAACATGGTTTGTGTAACTTGGGGAAAAAGAACAAACACATGGACATGCTAATGCACAAGATGAGGTATTTTGACAATGTTTACATTACACACACATATATGCTGCATATACTGTATACAGTGCAAGTTCATAAAAACCTGTAAGCCAAAACCACAGCTCACCACCCTCTTGGGTTTCTTACTGCTGGTCTTGTAAATGGCAAGCACTTATAATGTTAATGTGTTCATGTACGCAACATCAAATGTACGTAAGCCTTTTTCATCGTTATTGCTCTAACACCAGCGTAAATGTGCATCTGTTATCTGCTTCCTTAAATGTTACGTTACCTCCAGCCAACAAAAACATGCACAAATTAACAGTAGACAGTGTCTCTATGACAAGCATATGTATTCACAAAACATAATGCAATCTAAATATTCAAATATTTAAAGAGCATTAATTATTCCGGTGTGAAGTTCTTACCCAGCGTGTTCATAGAATGTATGTATACATTCTCTGCTGTTTTTGTCCCACACCTTTATAGTCTTATCATCACTAGTGGACACAATCAAACGGTCATCTGGAGAAAACCTATAACAACCCCAGCACAAAAAGTTCTACATTAACACTGCACAAAGCTCAATGCATTCATTTAGATTGTGAAACTTTAAGAGTATTGTAAGTTATAGGATTTTAACCAAATGTATGAGGTAAACAATACAACACAAAGGCATCTCTGAAATGAGCTGAGGTTTACTCCACTGTGTTATTAAAATAAATACACTGTATACATGATGTGTCATACTTAGCACAGCGAACCCAGTTGATGTGCTGGTTGAGAGAGAAAAGGAATTTCTGCCTATGGACAGTCCACACTTTGATGGTCTTGTCATCAGAGGCTGTGACCAGAGACTGTCCATCACAAGAAAAATTAATGCTGCGTACAGTGGCTGTGTGAGCCTTGAAAACAGTCGACTCTGCCTTCCTGCATACACAAACACATCAGAAAAATAGCTCATTTAAAACAAACAAGCCAAAAACCAGTATGAATTAAGAAATGCTACAGATTCTCTACAGATTAATTATACACAGTGCAAGGATCTTTTTGGGTTTATTGAGTCCACATCATTGTCATCTGTTGTAGTTTTCCAGTAAAACAACAAAATACTAGAAGATAACAAGACACACTAAAAAAATATAGATCAAATATTTCGAAACCTACATGCTGGGTACCCAGAGACGTACAGTCTTGTCTCTGGAGGCTGAGGCCACCAGGTGACCAGAGGGAGAAAACTGAACTGAATTAACAGCATCTTTATGGCCATCAAAACGATATGCTCGCATCTGAGGTTTCATGTTCCAGATCATCACACAGGAGTCCATGGATCCTGTGGCTGGAGGAAGAGGGACATGAGAACACAGCCAATATGCCACGTGTAAAATAAAAGCAACCTATTATCTAGCGATATAAACATCCAGCAACATAACATAGCAATAAAAGAATGCAAACAATATTATCATATGAATAAAAGAGCATCGACAGTTACCAATCTGTTTCATGGTGCAGCTGAAATCCACACTTGTCACTGCATCCCTGTGTCCCTTGAAATGTCTCTCTAGGGTTGGGTCCGACTATGTGAAGAAAGATACAGTCTTGAGAGTCAATGTGAAAACTGACTACATAGTGACTAAAAAAAGAGACAGATGCACAGATAGGTAGGTGGACAAATTCAACAGATATACGCATGACAGACAGATTTTTGTGGAGGATCTGCATGATTAGTATACAGTACAGTACATTAACGCCGGTTTTATTCCCAAGAAAAGCAGCAGTTTTATTACTAGCTGTTAAATTTATTTATTCATCATTGTAACATAATTAATTTGAATAAATCATTAATATCACTTTATTCTGTACGAGCTTGAAAAATGTTTTCAACACTGGGCTCCAAGGAAATACGTCATGTCTAAACGTCATTTGCCCTGCACACTGGCTTTCAGGTAACAGTCCGTGATTTGTGCCACCGATCACGACTTCCTTCAATCGCCAACATTACGGTGCAATAGCGTGTGAAATGTGGGAAAATAACACACCGTACAACGTTTTGGTCTTTAGGTCCTATTGGAAGAGGTGGGTCTGCACCGTTGCCTCTATAACTTAAGTATACATCCTTGGTAGCCTGAAAGGGCCTTGCCTGAAAGGCTGAACTCTGGGAATAGAAAAGGGTACGTTGCGTAGGTTACCAAGGAGACGTGAACTGTGGCGTTAGCCGTTTAACTCGAGGGGAACGGACACTCGGAGCCGCATGTTTATGTACGAGAAAACTACTGTGATATGGCAGAGCTGCACATTATAGGTCAGCTCGTCGGGGCCAGTGGATTTCCAAAGAACAGTCTGTTCTGTAAATGGGGAATTCACGCGGGTGGAGCATGGCGCCTCCTCTCTGGACTGAATGAGGGCCAGACTCAAGTGGATAGTCCTCAAGTAGGAGATATGGCGTACTGGAGCCACCCGATAGATGTTCATTACGCCACCAAGGGACTCCAAGGTTGGCCGAAGCTTCACCTCCAAGTGTGGCACCAGGACAGTTTCGGCCGCTGCGATTTGTATGGATACGGTTACTGCCACGTCCCTTCAAGCCCCGGACATCACCGTGTAAGCTGCGTGACATGGAGGCCGGTGGGCACCTGGCAAGAGCAGTTGTCTCGTATCTTTGTGGGCGGAGGTCCCCAGCTTCGGAACCCGGACCTGATCTACACCGGAGGCGACAGATATAGACTGCATACCGAGGCGATGGGGACCGTGGAGCTGGAGCTGGGCATTATTCTGAGACAGTTTGACAAATATGGCGTCGAGAGTTAATGCGATCAAACAAAAACGACAAGACTAAACTGTGGTGGATGATATACTTTGCAAGTGGGGGATTTAAGCGAAACTGCATAATTCTTAGTTTTTACGTGTATTAAAATGCATTTGTGATTTTTAAATACGGTAAATGTATGTAAATAAAGTTATTTCCATGAAGTTGGTTTTTCAGTGGCGTGTCATTTTCCTACTGATTTTTATTTGCCAGTGACATTCATAATTCTGCATGTCATAACTTACTTAAAATCTGCTTTAATCAGTAAGAAGCAGACTTGCAATCTACCATTATGTTTGCTAGACAATCTACAATCGTTCACAGTATCTAGTAATTCCAATTGCCTTAGAAAAACTACAGCTACCGACCCAGTGTTTACTACATGAACCTTTTCTTACCGACCCAGTGTTTACTACATGGACCTTTTCTTACCGACCCAGTGTTTACTACATGGACCTTTTCTATCTAAAACAATATATAATAGGAAAAATAACAACAATTCCGTGTACCAGGTTGTTGTGTTTATGAGGCTAACGTCAGGTGTAAATATACCCTTTGTTACATTGTAGTCTCAAATGTCAGCACTTCGAAAGCAGCGCATGTACAATAGGTTAAGGGTCAATTGATGTTATCTTAAAAGAAAGTATATACAAATAATATTCTATTTCCCAATTAGTTCCTCTTTGTAATGTTCAACAAACCTACTGTTTGAATGGCAGTGGGTGACCAGACACATGCGAAGCGAACTTCAGCTAACAGGACTGGAGTAACTGCCTTTCGCTTCAATAATACTCACCCGAGAGGAAGTCATGTTTACAGGTACAGTCGCCAAAACACCCGATGAAAGTCTTGTTGCAGTTCTGACAAAAGTGTTTTACCCCCTTCTAATTTATTTCGATGAATTAGATTATAGTTGTGCTGCTACTTCAACCAAAAGCTAACGTTAGCTCTTTAGCTTGTAGTTGCTGACAACAAAGTTCAGTTTACGCGCCGCGATTGGGCGCTCAGCATCCGGCCGCAGATCTTAAAGGGAAAGTAAAGCTTTAATGACATTAGCATCGGCTCTTTCAAACAACTACTATCGTATAGAAATGTGTCTTTTCAGTACAGCTGCATATGTTACTAGCATACAATCTACAGTTACTGCACACTGTTCGTATCATATGTAATGTATAATGAGTAGTACAATGTGTAGTAACACGAAGCTACCGCCAGGTGTCAGCAGTATGCCATAGGTTACAACAATTCAAGTCAATCTTTATTTGTATAGCGCCAATCAATAATCTTCAGAATCACTGTGGCAGTTTGTAACAGTTTAACCTCAGTTAATATTTGTAGAATTTCTTTTCTCAACTAAACTACAGTCTTGAAACAAAAGGTTACGCAGGGCCTCTCCACAAAATCCTGTGCCCCCATGAATTCAGCTCAAATCAGTCCATTTTGTTTCCTTTATTTTATTTTATTTTTTACCATGGCAGCTCAACAAAGACTAAAACATAATTCTGAGTAGCTCTCAAAACGCACATATGACTACTGTATAAGTATTTCAAACTGAGAGAAATCTGTACCTGTACAAGAAATTCAAGAATCCAACAAAAGCTGATTCTCTTGGCGACTCACAAATGCAAGAAATTCAATCATTTAAAAAAATCAATGTTAACCTATACACATTCAGCAACAAGCTTTTCTTCAACCAAGTCTCTTCTTAGGTTAATTGCCAACCTCTTCATCTGTGGTTTGGTTGTTGCCGTGTAAGAAAACTGGTGAATCATACCTACCGCAGATGTCATTGTACATCTTCTTTCTATTTGTACACTGTGACTGGCTGCAATTATGTTGTTTTTACATTATTTCACAAACATGCTGTTATGTTTCTCTTTTCATTCATGCACTACGTACGTACAGGAGAAGTACTGCAGTGAAAAATAGGTAACCAACTATACATGATACACTACCATTCAAAATTATGGATACACCTTTTTTTTCAGTGGATTTTCCTTATTTTTCTATTTTTATTTCATTCCATTTTGTGTGTAGTACACAAAAAAGTGTTAAACAAGCCAGAATATGTTATTTTATATTGTCTAAAGTAGCCACATTTAGCTTTTAAGACAGTTTTGCAGCCATCAGTTGTATTGTGAAAGGTGGGCGGCAGAGTCAACAGCCCAATTAGTGCCACTACAACTACTGTACAAATCCATATTATTCTGCTTCTGAAATTGCCGTCACCTCAGACAGAAATTGATGGTTTTGGTGACTGCACATGGTAGCACATTTGAAAATCTTGAGATTTTCAAGCGTCATTTTAGCAGCACTAAGGGGGCTATTAAATTGCTCCCCACCTTTCTTCTGCACAAGACAACCGATGGTTCCAGGCAACTACCTCATTAATCGGACTAAAATATTAAACATGATCTGAGTTGTTTAATACTTTTTTGTTTACTGTATAATTCCATAGGACTTCTTCCACAGTTTGGGTGTCTTCAGTATTAATTTACAATGTTGAAAACAAATAAAAAAATGAATAAAGAAAAAACACTGGAGAGGAAGGTGTGCCCAAACCTTTGACTGGTGGTGCATACTTATACTTGTTAAGCTGCAGCACCATGCCTAATTATGTAAAAAGAAAAGGAATTTGCACGTGTTTAAAGAGTGAGGCTTCCAGTTAGGTGCCAAGGAGGAGACAAACAATTCCCCTGTTGCATAAAAGTAGGTGGTGGCTTTGATTACTTTAATTGCTTTCTTGAAAGAAAGAAATTGTCACCTGAATTTCCCTTTGCAAGATGAATTCCTTATGGTAAAACAAGATCACAGAGCACATGCAACACATTTTATCACATGTGCAAACAGTTCATAATTCCTGATACACGTTAGTTGTAAGAGGAAGTAGGATAAGAACCAGACAAAGAAGGGGGAATACAGTTGTACCTCACCCACAAGGAATGGTTCAAGAAACAGGAGCTGTAAAACAAAAAGTTGTAAAAGAGTGTTGTAATTTAGGTAGTACTCCCATTTCACATAAACAAACGAATGCACACCTTCCATTCTTATGGATTATATTGTTTAGCAGTGGCTGAAGCTTGCAGAAAAATTTCTGATAATTGGCCTTATGTGAGAGTGCACCTTATGTCCAAACACCACTGAGCATATTGCATGAGATAAGTAGATTATATTGTGGTACAACAAAACAGACCTTGAAATTGCTTCCTCCGCGTACATCGTGTCCTATTCATCACAGCAGAATTATTGTAACCTACAGTCATTAGTCATATCTCTTTCCATAGTTGTCAAGCAGTTTATGGCTGCTTATCTTCTCTGAACTCCTTTTATCTGAAAATTGAAAACTTTCACCCAGATGAGACGAGAATCTTCATCCGAATAAAAAAAGAAATCATTTCTTTACCACTTTTCAACTTGCCATCTTTATATTAAATAGGACTGAGCATCATGGTGGAGTTGAACTAAAAATGGGTTGTACAAACTGTATTGTTATCTTTCAAACCAAACCATCTCCCTCTATAATGGATCCTCTGTTCTGTCCTCACCTGATGCTTTGTGTTTCAAAGTGGCTGAGGTCTTGTTTTTAAACAGAAATAGATAAAGTATTTATGAAATCGAGTACTTTGACATTCATATGCATTTGTCAGATAAATAAAATAAGTGCTAATGATTCAGTTATTTCCATGCAGTTTCAGTGCTTACTCCCTACAGATATTTTATTGGCTGTTTTTTTCAGTGTTGGAGGTATTTTTTGATGTACAGTGTATGGAAGTAGATGTTTTTTGTGAGTCTCTTATGTAACTTCAGTGTACGGGAAGAATAGCTTCATAGAATCAAATCACACACTGACACGCCTTTCTCAAAGCTAAACAATCCAAACAATGACTCCAGGCAGTGCAAATCACGCAAGGTTTATTTTTAAGTGAAACAACTATTTGGCTCATGAATGAGGAAATGTAGAGGGTTGAACTGCACCGTGCAGGTGGAATGTACGAAGGGAAAAAACATTTCATGAAAAGATCTGGAAAAAACATTATGATGGTAACTATGTTTTTATTTAGAAAATTCAGCAATGATGAATGTACTGACCACTCCTGAGCACAGAGGTGTAGATTTCATGAGGGATGGGCAGGATTTTCCCTCTAAATAAAACGGTTTGCTGGGTTTTTACAAGTAGTTTAGCCACTTTTGGGTTTCTAAAAACTGCTTTACAAAATATTAACATTTCTATTTATTCTGTTTCACAGTTTTCTTAATTATTCTGCTAATTTTTCTTGTTTTGCTCACTGTTTCCATTTTGTTAATTATTTGTTCATTTTTGTTAATTTTCTGGTTTGTTTTACTCACTTCTATTTAATTTTGCTATTAACCTGATTATAGTGTTGAAGTTGAAATCATTTTATATCCTATGAAAGAAGAGTCAAATTAAAAAAGATATCAGATTTTCTTCATAGATACACATCTATACACAAAAATGTGACCCAAAACAATTTTTGGGATTTGAGGAGAATGTTACCAAAAACCACTGCATAGATGTGTCTAATATTTAATGTTTTGTACAGCCCATCTAGGCATCTCAACACTATAAAAACGTTAAAAGCCTGGTGCATATAAAAATATAGCTTCAGAAGGACTAAACACAGTCGAGTGTGTGACCTGAAGATTATTTTTATCATTTTTGAAAGGCTGGGATGCCTACCAGTGTTGACACTACATGTAACAAATATTTTGATATGTTCTCAGCTGGTAAGTAAAGGTTTATCATGATGCAAAATTTCAGTTCCCTGGGCCATGTAGTTCTGGAGATACTGACATTTGAAATTAACTGGCCATATCTCAAAAAGTCCTCATCTGCATACAATAAAATTTTATAATTTGCAAATTGGATCATTAAGGCATAACTGGTAACATTTTCAGAACTTTTTTAGACCGACTGGCACATTTGTTGAAATGGCATGGAATGACCTCTAAGTATAATAGGGGTCCCAGAGTTCATTAACCCCTGTGGATCATTAGAGGTCAACTTCAGGATGCCTCCACATCTCAAAGTAAACTTAATTTAGTATAGAATATGTGTGCCAAATTTTTTGCTTTAATCACAAAGTGCATAATTATTTTGCTACACTAATACCATGTGAGCTCACAATGACTTTAACGACTTTTGTCCCATTTTTGTTCAGTATGTTGCTCTTTTGCAGTCAGTGCCACTTTACCCTTCTTTATGAGGGTAAAAGGTTCATTGTCAGTTATTTGCCTTTTTACCTGCACGGTGAAGAACTCAGCCGGCACTGAGAAGCACAGCAGTTTTCACAAAATCATGATGGCTTGGCATGTTATGTGCCTTCTCACCTGCAATCTTATCAAACCGACTTTAATGACAATTCTGCTTATGAAACACCTTCACTACGCTATAAGTTACTCTCCTGGAGACATAAAATGGTAGCGTAATGATAATATTTTATGGTTGTTTGCAGTTGCTTCTAGTGTTTTCTATCAGTAGCCTGGAAGCGAATAGAAAAATACATGTAAGAGTGGTGTGTTGCTGCTTGGTCCAAAGGGAGGAAAAGGTGTGAGTGACCTCATCAATTATCTCTGCTTATCGTTCCATCAGCCTCTGGTGTCACACACATGCAAACACTCTGAAAACAATACTTTCTGTCCCTAGTGCTTTCCACACTGGAAAATCCATCTTAAGACAGAATATTTTACAGCTTTGCTAATATGTGCATAGAAACACTCAGTGGACTAAAGGGCACTCAGAGGGCACATACCTCCACCCAGGCTGTTGTTCACCCAAACTGTTATTTTTTGACCAGCCAAGGAAGTTATGTATTCATGTGGGTTTGGCTGGTTGTTTTATTATGCAAAAACTACTGTACTGATTTTGATGAAATCAGTACAGTAGTTTTCGGCCTTGAATTGTGAAGCGCCTAGAGATAATCGACGATTATGATTGGCGCTATACAAATAAAGATTGATTGACTGATTGATTGATTGAAATTTTCACCAGAGGTAGTCCTTGGGCCAAGAATGAACCCATTAGATACTGGAAGTGATTGGTGCAATATTTTTGATAACATTTGCAAAAATGCAAAAAATTGACCTGTTTCACAGTGTTAAAGAAAGTGAAAAATTGGTCTAGAATCCGCATCCTGATCCGGATTACCTCATGTTATTGATTTTTTTATTTTTTATTTTGTTGATTGTTTTGTACATTTTTGCTTATATTGTTTGATTTTTGTTCATTTTCATTTGTTTTGTTGATCATATTGTTCATTTTTACATATTTTATTCATATTGTTGATAGATTTGTTCATGCTATTGAGCAAGATGAAGTTGTCGACAAGTATTAAAGTATGCAAAAACTCAGGTTGCGTACAGATCACTGTCACCAATGCATTCACATTGTATGTGAAAAATGTAATATTGATTACATAATGTTGTTTCAAACTTATACTGTCTTTCAGAAATTACTTCCATTTCCCCATTCATGGCTCAGACTTAAAAAAAAAAAAAAAAACAAAGAAGATGGGACAAGGAACCCAGGCTTTAGAGGAAGTTCCCAGCAACCTTGCTGAGCAGCCTGCATGTCTGACTTAATGACATTTACTGAGTGAGTAGGTATGTTACCTTTACACATCCTTGTTCTTGCCTGCAGGCGTGGGCAGTGTGTCAGAGTGAATGGTGCAACAGGTGGCACGTTTAAACAAACATGTTCCTACAGATCAAAACCGCTTACACTAACTCAAAGACATGATGGTTTAGTTACAGTTAAATCAATGTAGGTTTAAAGCTGCATTTCTCAAACCTATGGTTAGGTGACAGGACATTTCTCACTCAGTCATCAGTTTTTATCTGTTGTTATTTTGTGGGCTACCACAGCAAATATGACACTGTGCTTAATGTCTAGGTTGGTAAAATAAAGGTTAAAAATAGTCATGTTGTAAATTAGTTTGTATGTTTTTGTTTATTTTGATTATTTGTTTCCTTTTTATTTGAATCTTTGTTAATACTTGATCATTGTATTGAATATTTTATTTTCATTTATTCCATTTGTTGTTCATATTGTTCATTGTTTACAACCCCATTTTCAAAAAGGTTTGGATACTGTATAAAATATAAATAAAAACAGAATGCAGTAATTTGCAAATCTCATAAACTAATATTTATTCCCAATGGAATATAAACATGTTACATGTTGAAACTGAGACATTTCAGCATTTCATGGTAATATTAGCTTATTTTGAATTTGATGGCATAAGCACATCTCAAAAAAGTTGAAACAGGGCAATATTTACCATTGTTATCATCCACTCTTCTTTTAACAACTGTAAACGTGTGGGAAGTGAAGAGACAAGTTACAGGAGTTTTAGGAGAGAAATGTTGTCCTATTCTTGTCTGATGCAGGATTCTGGCTGTTCAGCCTGGGCCTTACCCATTTTCCATGTCATGATTCACCAAATGTTTTCTCTTGGTGAAAGGTGTGAACTGCTACCAGGCTAGTTCAGCACTCAGACTCGTCTCCTGTTAATCCATGCTGTTGTAATGGATGCCGTATGTGGTTTAGCATAGTCTTACTGAAGTATGCAAGGCCTTCCCTGAAAGAGACGTTATCTGGTTGAAGCATGTGTTACTTTCACACCTCTATGTACAGTAGTTTTCAGCATTGACGGTGCCTTTCCACGTGTGTAAGCTGCCCACGCCATAGGCACTAGTGGAACCCTATACCATCAGAGATGCAGACTGTTGAACTGTCTGCTGATAACAAGCTGGATGGTCTCTCTGTTCTTTAGTCCACAGGACACAACGTCCATGGTTTACAAATAGATTGTCAATGTTTGATTCATCTGACCACAGAACAGTTTTCCACTTTGCCTCAGACCATTTTAAATGAGCTTTGACCCAGAGAAAATAGCAGCATTTCTGGATTGTGTTCACATATGGCTTCTTCTTTACATAACACAGTTTTAACTTGCATTTGTGGATTGCACAGTGAACTGTATTCACAGACAGTGATCTCTGATATTGTTCCTGAGCCCATTTGTTGATTTCCAGTAGAGAATCAAGTAGGCATGGGCCGGTTACCGGTTTTACGGTATACCACGGTATGAAAACGTCAAGGTTTCAAAACCACTAAAATTTT
>JAQQAE010005930.1:0-17156 GCA_029823295.1 Pseudamia nigra
GGAAAACAACCCCACCACCCCCGAGGGCGCAGGTTAAACCAAAATAAACCATCTGTTCAGAGTTGTCTTAAGTCTCATGCAAAATATTGGATGCCACAAGCATGCATTTACCTGGTACTGAGGTCTACCGCACGCTAGAACGGGAACAACATTCGTCTCCAACGCAAAATACCAATATCCAAATATATGATCTGTTCTTTGTACAGTATTTACAGTGTGTAGCTGATAAAGGTAAAATAGATGACTCTTCTTTTAATTTATAACTCATCGTTAATAATATACTTTACCATGTCAAACCAAACTGAGTAACGAAAATCACTGTCCTAACGTATATATATATATATATATGTATATATATATATATTCAAATTAAACCATCTGTCATGTTAAATAGATAATAATAAAGGAACTCTATGTAGATTCTAAACATCTGAAATTAGACTGAACTTCTTTTTGTGCAATAAAATTACCACTATGTTACACGTGATCGACGAGGATAAGGGGTTTGAAGAGTTTCAGTCAGACGGCACAGTGTCGACTCCTGGGGGGCGGGAAAAAAAAGGCCTGACCTCTGTGGGTTTGTGTCCGTGCGGATGTCGTCGCGCCGGGAACGAGGAATTCCCAGTGTGTGTGTGTGAGAGAGAGAGAGAGAGAGAGAGATGCGAGTCGCACACTCAAGGGAAAATACATGACTAATTCAAATCTGCCTGTGAAACTGAATAGATAATCACTAGTGGAATGCTGGAAGGCACTGTTAGATAGCATCTCTCTTCTCCGCAGCAGAACGGGCCAGCGAGTGCGCATGAGCGTGTGTGTGTGTGTGTGTGTGGTGGTTTTCTGTACGTGCATGCGTCGTGTGTCTGTGCGACGGGGAAGGGGCGGCGTCGGGGTGGGCGTGGCATGGGACCTGAGGTTATCATGGCCTGGGAACCACATGTTTTTGCTGTGCCAGACGAGGGAATTATCTTCCGAAACGATCTCACTGGGAGCCATATCTACAGACACCAGCAGCCCACTCACCCGTTTCTCAACTTTCTTTACTGAAACAAAACATAAATTACACAACATACAAAGCAACTCTAAGGTCTTTTTTTCCAATAGGTTATAAGGCCTGTAAGAAGGCAAACAAATGACATAGAACGATATATAACTCTTTCATATCACTGTAGTGAATAGTGAAGATATATAATGCTATATCACATTGCACAAGTTGTCATACTGTATATGCACTGTCCATTAGGTGATATAAGTCAACATAAAATGTACTTCTGTGTCTGAGGTGGAAATATGAGCACAAACCAAGGACAGATGTTTCACTTACATTCCAGCTGTAGAAAAGAACACGCCTTCACGACACGTGTGAATCGGTCGTTTCTCCTCCTCTTTTACGGCGGCATCTCCACCAAAGCAGCTTCAGGGGACAAAATCAATCTGATCAGGCCAGTCTTTTGGAAATCACTTAGGGGCGCAGAGCTAACTGCCAGAACAAGGATCAGATCGGGGATAAAAAAAAAGAAAGGATGTGACGGGGCCGGGTGCCAGGATTTTGAAGCTGCAGTCTTAAGAGATGCATGAATCTGTCAGAGGACACCTGCATGCTACGGATTTAATTCACCTTCCTGCCTCCCCTGCGGTACTGGGTCACGCTTCTGCAGTGTACGTTTTAGTCAGGGTCGACTTACGATTTCTGCCACCTCTTTCGGACCGTTCCTCCCCGTTTGTGCTGGTTAGCATTCGGTTTTAACCCGGTCCTCGCGTTTGCGTCGCTCTGACTCAGATCAGAAAAAGTGCTCCTTTGTCTGAACGTGTGCTTTTTACAGTGCGAGCGAACACAAAATAATTAAGTCAACCGTGTAAGTCTTTTTACAGCTGACGTGGGGGGGGATGATACCGTTTTAGACCTTGACCAATGCAACAACTTCACTCGAGCTCTTAGCGGATTTCTGGAGGTAGGCTGTGCTCGTTCCAAAACACCGAGCGAGCTGCCAGCACAGTGCTACAGGGGTGGTCTCTGGGGAGTACGGGGAGGGGCACCGGCACAAAGCAGGCGGACCGTAGCCTGCCTATCTCCTGCTCCCAGCTGTTTCATCTAGGCGAGCTCTCCGTTAAAAAAAAAAAAAAATGCAGCCCACGGCCCCCTTGGCGTGATCGGATGTGAATACCCTGTCAAAAGTGGTTTGGTGAAAGGATGTAAATATTCTATTGATGCTCCCGCTATTGATTTGTTCCCTGACCCGTCATATCATGGCCAATGGCAGGATTCCAACAGAATGAGGCTCGTTACCTCCGAGAACCACTGAGTCACAGAGGCTGAGCAGGTGGGAAGGGAGATAGAGAGAGAGAGAGAGAGAGAGAGAGAGGGAGGGAAACACTGAGCGGAGAGAGGGCTACTCTATGCAGACAGGTAGAGAGAGATAAGAGGCAGGTGAAGCATCGGGAGTGAGGAGGAGATCCAGACGTCGGTGGAGCGGAGATGGCCCTAAACGGTCAGCGATCGGTGGCGGGATGGATGGATGGATGGATGGATGGATGGGTGGATGGGTGGATGGATTTAACTCAGGCACACGCTGAGCTTCACAGGTCCTTCAGCTGCGGCAGGTCATTATTCAATCTCCACCACAATTTACATTCAGAAGAATGCAACAAGCAATCTCACATAGCAGCACGGCAAGATCTCAGCGGTTTTTGTTTTCTCTTTTTTTTTTTTTAAATAGACACAATCAGACACATAGTAGGAATGACCTGGCGTGACCTCGTGTGTTTTTCCTCTCCAGATGACGGACTGTAAATGAAATAACAGAACAATCGTGACACCTCCAGGACATTCGGGTGGTGTATGGGTTGCCGAATCCAAAGGGGAAAAGTTCATGACAGTTGACTGAGCTGGAGAAGCATGATAACTAGAAGAACGTTACTAACATATATGAAGTGTTTATTTTTTCCTCAATTTTTATAATCCATGTCCTCTTTGCTGCTTCCAATCACACTCTGCATCAGCATTGGTCCTTGATTTCAAAGTCCTCTTGTGTATGTGTATTGTTGTATTTTCTTCATCAAGGAGCATGTTCATCCAGTGCTTAGTGCTTCTAAGAAAAATAGCTGGTCCTTCAGGAAGAGTCCATGTATCTCTATTTCTTAAATGGAGCTAATCTACTAAAATTCTGCCAGAAAGGAGCCTGGCCTCTTTTGGATTGACTGAATTCAAAAACCTCTCCTTGTGCCATGTCCTCCGTTACCTCATACTGCCCCGCACTGAGGGGGTCCTGGGGGGGCGGATATGAGGGCGGCGTGCACCTGTTTACACCTAGGGGGAGGCAGGTGCGAGAAAAAGAAAGGAGCGAGAAGAAGAGTAGGGGAAGGGGACGTGGGGAGAGGGCGGAGCGGGGTCACAAAGCAAACAGGAAGGAAAGGGAATGGATAGCAAAGAAGAATCTCCGTCAGTATTTCATCCAAAAAAGGCACAAGAACACAACACCGAGTCATGCTTCCACAGAAAACAGGCACGTAGACGTACGAAATGAGCCTTCAGTGTTGACATTCTGCATATTAAACCTCAGATATGACACAGCACGATCAAATGATGACAGCTGAATTGGGGAACAATGTAATTCAGCTCTAGCAATGACACAAGGGAAACCAAAGATGCTATTCAATCAAACTAGAGCAGGCAAACAAGAGAACCGACAAATTACATCTGATACAATGATGAGAGCAGGCGTTTGGGACGAGGGACATTGTTCCTCCATGTTTGCTGACAGCATGTTTGTTTGAATCACACCTTCTGACACTTTGAGAACACAAGAGTGGCAAAAATGAAGCCAAAAGAAAAGCCGTTAATATGCATTTAACTACAATCTACAATGTAATTTAGCTACAGTCTACAAGCATCACAACTATGCTAGCGTAATTACAAATTAGATACAATCAATATTTGGAGATGAAATATTCAAAAGTTGCCATGGCATCTTAGAAACGGTGAAAACAGAGTGTTCAGAGATGTGGTTTTTTGCCAAACTCCACGGAGCAGCTAGAAGGGTTAGATCTATTTGTGTTGGTGAAACCTGTTTATCTTGGATAGTCAAGATAATGCTTGCAAACAGATTGGACAGTCACTGCATGCTCCGATGCCAACATTAATCACAACACCTCCCAATGCTGCTTAGCAGTTGCCATGGCATCTTATTGTGCTAGTTCTAAGTAGAACTCTAATGAATATACCTTTATCATTTTCAAACCATGTCCATACAACATGGCCCTCTTTCTCAAGATGAAATCTATAAATGAATCTGAAATTCAAGAGAGTACTTCACCTTGTGCCAGCCATGTACACATACAGCACTTGTAAACACAAACATTTACTCCTGACAGACATCTAGAGGGGTCCTAACGTCAGAGAAAACATTCCAGCAGTGGTCATTGGTTAATTAATACTTTAATGGATGGTCATGCTTGGTCATAGTGAAACTGGCAAATAGCAAAAAACATCAGTAATGGTAAATGTACAAACAACTAGCCTAGCACTAAAATGGCTAAATCTTAAAGAGTGATACCAGCAGCTTGGACGCGTGGGTCCTTTGTCGTTCTTGCTTCATCAGGAGACAGAAACTTGAATAACGAGTTTGACAGTGTTTCCTGTTACTGGGGTAGTGGAGGAGCATCGGGGTCGTGGGGTTTGACGTTCGTACGCAGCACGTAAACCTACGAACCTTTCAACATCCACCTGTTTCATGGATCCCTGACGCTGTGCAAAAGTACCATAAACATATGGTGACGATTGGACCAAAATGCACCACAGGTCTCTTTCTCTAGCTCTTCCCCTGCCTCTCTCTCTCTCCATCCTCTCTCTCCATGTGCCTCTCAAACCCCCCCACTGTTGTTTTTTTAATTTGCATTAATTCATATTGTATGAATGTAAATAAAGGGTCTTCCCTGTAGTTTTGTGCTTCCTCCCTCTGTTCTTGGTCTCCTGATGTCCTGGCTGTGTGTTTGCTGGTTCTGGACCAGCCCAGTGTCTGTGCTGTCTGTTGTTCTATCTCTACTTTTTTCTTTTGTCTCTCCTCTGTCCACTAACCCCAACCGGTCCAGGCAGATGGCCGCCTACCCTGAGCCGCTGGTTCTGCTGGAGGTTTTTCCTCTTCCGTTAAAGGAAGTTTTTCCTCCCCCGTCGCCCTTGTCTCACTCTCGGTGGTTCTGTTGGGTTTACGCTCTGTAAAGTCTGAGGTCTTGAATTGTGAAGCGCCTGGAGATCATATTCGATTGTGATTGGCGCTATACAAATAAAATTTAGCTGAATTGAATATAGCCATGTGACTTGTGCTTCTACAGGAACATGGACATCTGGTTGTAAATCCAAATCCTTATCATATCTGAGCGCTTCATAAGCATTAAATCAATGAAAAACACAAAAAGGAACAAAATAATAAAAAAAAATGTGTATATACCGTAGTAGAGAGTTAGTTGGTGGAATATGAGTTTGCACAGTTAGGAAGGGAAGATGAAACCATGTCACGTAGATACATAAAACATCCTGAATGGGCTTCAATAATCTGCACCTGATGTTTTCTCCTTTTCTTGATTATTTTAATTTTTGCTTATTATTTCATTCATGGTTTGTCGATATGCGTCCATTATATTTGTTATGCTGTTCATTTTTGCTTCTGTTCTCAGCTCAGACATAAGGATTGCTGTGCTTTTGGACAGAAATGTCAAAGTTCCCGTTGGTCAAACTCGTCCATATAGTGTATATGCATCGTCTCAACTACATCAGGTCATCAGGTCATTCCAGTAAGTGCTGTACAACTTAAATCTAAATCGCAATCATAACACCAACCTGTGCATTTCTGTAAGTGCAAAAAGCTAAAATCTAACATTTGGGTCAAACTTAGATATATTTCAGATTGTGTGTAGTGAGACTCATGAGACTGGCCTGTTATTTGTCATTTTTATGCTAGTTTAATTTAAATGTTTGACCTGATAACAAAATCACAATAGCAATGCTACCCACAATAATCAAACTATGATTTTTCTCAACACATCATGCTGCTCAAATCTATTCTTAATCAATAGCAAAACATTATGGCACATTTGCTAAAGGTTATGGTCTCTGTCGGGTAAAACTATGCTCTGTTGAATAAATAGAGGAAGGTCACACTTGGTCCGACTCCGCTGCTGAGTCCAGTTACCGTAGCGACATGTCAATCAAAGAAACGGCAGTGATTTGTTGGATTATTTGCCGTAATATCTTAATGACGGGGCAAAAATGTTGGAAGATGTACCACCAGATCATTTTCGTTTGAGACCACGATGAGTCTTGACAAAAATGTATTCGCTTTGCTTTTTTTGAGGAAGTCCAACTTTTCTCCACGGGAGTCGGGGCTTCTTGGAGCCCAGTCAACGATGCCCCAGTGGCCAGTGGTGGTATCACAACTCTGAGTTCCTTCTGCGTCGGCCTCGACGTACAGCTCACTAGTTTACGGTAAACACAGCACAAAAAACCTCACATTTCTTCTTCTGCTGCTTAGTGAAGTGGCTGTAAACTGTGAGACCAAAGTGCACGTACTGTGGGGTGTGTTGGGGGCCTCGTTCACCTGCTAGAGAGCCTACCACATGACCACAGCGGCTCCATTCTGAGTTGCTGCATGTCGCTTTGCTGTTCTCTCTCCCCATCTTCACTATCAATTATGGCATAACAGTGATCCAAAGAAAAAGCACCTATTAGGCTAAAAGTGAAGGAGACATCATCCAGTTTTTAGTACGCAATATGTAGCTAAGACACAACTTAGGCACTCAAGCATGCCTCAGACATACAGTAGTCCTAACTCTGACCTCAGCCCCCAACTGGTGGATGCCAAAAGGCTAAATAGAAAGACTCAAGAATTACTGTGGAGTTTGTATTTGGACAACAATGTCTTCCTTGTGCTGGTAAACTCTCGTGCGAGGCGGAATGCGGTAGGCCACCCTGATTCAGTAAAACGGAAACACTGCAAACAGATGACTGAGGTTTTAAATTCTTCCAACGCGAGCGTGACACAAGACCCACATGCCATTTACACCAGTATCACCCTTTAAACTCAAAACTTCATGCAAACGACCCTCTGTCTTTTCATTGATGCTTAACAGCTGCTTTACAACTAAAATGACGTCCTTCCTGCGCTCACAGACATTTAGCTCCAAAGGAAAAAATTGAAAAAGTAATATAGCAAGAAAGACATACAGCCACTAGACTTTTCTAGCTCGCATAGCAGTACACGGCTACTCTACGTCCATTTACAAAACAGTAAAAATATGCGTGTTTTGAAAAAGGTATAGAAAGTAAAAAAATAAAAAAAAAGACAGCAAGTTAGGGGAAAAGTAAACAGCGATGAGAAGACAGAGCACACCAGCGAGGAAAAGAAAAGGGAAATCACCTGATATCTTCTTGTTGCCTCACCTTTCTGTTTGGTCACCTTTCTCACCGTCATGGCCGCCTGCCGCTTCTGGTACTCGGAGATCTCGAAACCTGAAGGCACACAGGGTCAAACGTGCATCGTAACACGCTGCATGAAATTCGTATAACTACTGCATGGTTGCGTACTGTGACTGAAATGAGCACGTTCCACGCAGGGAGGTGCCCAAAGGTGTGTGACTAACCGATTTTCTCGTCCTCCTGCACCATCTTCCTCTCCTCGTGGAAGGCCCTGAGCCAGCGGATCTTCTCCTCAGGCTTCTTGGCCAGGAAGATGTGGATCTCCTCACTGTCTTTGTTGCACAATTTGAAAGCGTTCTTCACACTTACGTTGAAATCGTCATCGCGTCCATCGATGGCGTCCCGCACCTCGTAGCGATCCATGTCGATGCGACCCTTATAGTACAGGATGTCCCGGCGTATCAGGTCCTGGGATGGGAAGACATGTTTTTTTTTTTTTTTAAGGGCCATACAGTGAAAAATAAAGTCTTCAAACACGTCAGGGGTTCTCTAAAAATAATGTTTAAGGATCACTCGAAGACAGAAAAATTCTGGGTGTTTGTGATGTCGCAACTGCAATCCAAATTCCACAGAAGTTGTTACGCTGTGTAAAATGTCAATAGCTACACAATACAATGATTTGAAAAGCTCATCAACCCGTACTTTAGTCCCCATAGAACTTCTTTTCCTTTTCTGTTCCCTTCAGGGGTCACCACAGCGAATCATCTGCCCGATCCTAATCATCTCACCCTGTCCTCTGCATCTTCTCTCACACCAACTAACTTCATGTCCTCTTTCACCAGGTCCATAAATCTCCTCTTTGGTCTTCCTCTAGGCCTTATGCGTGGCAGTTCCAACCTCAGCATCCTACTACCGATATAACATAATCAATATATTAGATGTTGATATGGAGACTTTTTACTATTTCATGGAAAGTATTGCCTCATTTTGAATTTGATGGCAGCAACACATCTTAAAAAACATGATGCTTGCCATTGTGTAGCATCCCCTCATTTCTCTGCAAACCTACTTTTCAGTTCAAATCAATACGACTCGTATCTACTATTTACACTGGACTAAACCAGTGCAAAGTACAACACGGAAAAGAAGCCAAAAAGCAATCCCCGAAAAGCTTTGGATGTGTGTTATTGTTGAAAGTTTGTCTACAAGGTCTTCACTCAACTCTGGACTGACTCAGGTTCACCAATGAGGAGTAGTTTGTTATTCTATTTAACCCTTGTGATTTGTCCCTTTGTAATAAAATACCAGCAGCAGATAGTGCTTGAGACGACAGCAGCACAGATAAATAACACCTTGAGGACCACAAAGGTCACCGGTGAAGCCGACTTTACCGGATTGCCACATTTTAACATAATACAGGACATTTTAAATCATCAACAATGCCAAAAACATCCACATCTACCATAATACCATCGCTCTGTGCCACTTGTTTGTTATATTCTCATTTTAATTCAATTCCCAATTTAAAAAAAGGATTATCTAAATGCTTTATTTCTCAAGCGATGTCTGTCCAGTCCGTCATACTTGTACTGATGAGGCTCTCAAGCACAAATGTCCTTAGCTAATAGACACTTTACTAATGAGAAAATAAGGTGTTTCGTGTTGGATTTAGCAACTTCTGGACCAGTGTTATACCAATCAAGAACAAAGTTCTGCATCGTAACTTCCCTAATATGATCATTTTAATCCTTTTTTCCATCTGGCGTCACGGGGGGTATTATATTACCTCTGTCATGTAACTGGTTAATAGTTACTTGAGAACACAGGCAGACCCTACCGGTTAAAGTTGGGACACACCTTCTCCTTCTGCGCATATCCTTTATTTTTAACATTTCCAACATAGTAACATATATACTGAAGATGTACAGGACATGTATGGAATTATGCAGTGAACAAAAAAGTCTTGAACAACCCAGAACATGGCTTATATTTTAAGTTGGATTACATTTCTTGCCTTCTTAATGTGTTTCAGACCATCGATTGTCTTGTGCAGGGGCTAGATTGAGATGGTTTGGACATGTACAGAGGAGGGATACTGAATGTATCCATAATATGATGCTTAGGTTGGAACTGCCTGTCAGAAGGTCTAGAGGAAGACCAAAGAGGAGATTTATGGATGTGGTGAAGGAGGACATGAAGGTAGTTGGTGTTACTTAACTGTTTCTTGCCATAATATGAATTTGGCTGCAAGAGGTTCTTAAATCTATACAAAAACTTTCTGCTAAAACTGCTCTGACACTGAGACCGTTTACACCCCGTGTGCCAAATGTCGCATAAATGTAGCCACATTTCCCTTCTTTCAGAAAGTCTGCCACACAAAGCCCGGTGACTTACAGAATTTATAATTGGCGCCTCAGAGTGACAGAAGGTCCATCCAACCGCCCCGTTTACTCCCAAGTTGGACGAGAGCAGAGATGTCTGTTCAACTGCAGTAACTTACCAGACCCAGTTACTGGTTCTGTTTTTTAACTGTCCTGCTGAACCCACATAAAAATTATTCCATGGTATTCGGACAAACCTCAACTCACTCCTGGTGAAAAGATGAGCAATGGTTTGTGATGCTGGTGCCTTTGTTTGAGGGATGAAATTGTCTGATGAAAGGGCCAAGGTCACCAAAGTGAAGTTTAACTCAAAGTTTGATAAACTGCATTTTGACTCTTTTTGCCATAATGATTCTCAGATGTTTAGGGATTTTTTAGGAGCAGCTATAATTGAATCTGCCACGAGTAGCAGGTACACGCAAAATGTCCTAATTCCATACGTGTTCTTCCCTGGTTTGGATGTACAGTAGGTGACTGCATCAAAAAGCGGAATGAAAGATCCACAGATTGAACTCATTTCCCCTATGGAGACTAATAAAAGTATTCTGAATATCCATCATCTAAAAATGCTGAATAACACATCAAATAATCGGCCTATAATAAGGCACAGGCAAACGTTACATTTCTGTGACATTTTCATGGTATTAAGTTGGGATGAAACCAACACTGAATCACACTCCAACGTCACAGAAGGTATTTGAAAAATCTTTTAATACGTGTGCAAAGACAAAGCTGCATTTGCGTGTTGGACATAGGAAGACGAAGCAAAGATGGAGGACCACATGCAACGAGTTACTAGCACACCCTCAGGGCTGCCGTTGCACATACACTGAGTATCCCAGAGAAGGAAGTGTAGCACCAAGACTAAAATCTATAACTGAGTGTGTCTTGAAGCTGTTTTTACTTAGTAGACCTGCACAGCTAACACGCGTGGTAATCTGGAGACATCCTGAAGATATTTTGAGATGCCAGAGCAGTTGGGTGGGGAGGATGGAGGTAAAAGGTACAAAGAAAGGCAATACACTGATACTCTCTGTGCTTTTTCTATGCGTGTTTGCTTGTGTAAGGGTGAAATTCCAGGTCTTGTGTGTGTACATGTGATGATGCAGTGTGCGTGTGAGTGTTTGTCTGTATCTTGGTGTACATTTATTGTCAAATGTAACCAAGCGTGAACATTGTTCTGACAAGGTGAAAGGTGCTGAGTATTTAAACGGATCTTCACTGAAAGCTTGGTGTGTCTCATCCAGTGTTATGTAACACATTCGCAGCTCTTGAGTAAGGCAGAACACGTCACTCTGTCATCAAGCATCTCCGTCAGCCGTGTTGTTCACAACTCGCAAACCGCAGGCTGCAGTTTTACCTCATCAGCTTGTTGTTTTCCCTGAACAAAGTCTTCTTACCTTCTTGCAGAGGACCAGCTGGTGATCAAAGAGGAAGAAGACTCGCTGTTGGCTGCGTCCATACGGCTGATAGATCCATGACAACTCCCCAGTGTAGATGAGCTCTGAGCTTCGGTCCAAAATATCATCCCCCTAGACGCACACAGACACATTTAACAAATTAAAAGACACTCTTGATCAGAACTGAGCAACTGAAGCAACTGACAAAAACAAAAAAAGCCTTATGCCATTAAAAGAAGTTGAAAACAGTGACGTATATTAGACAGTGTGTCATTGATTTTAGTCATACGTCTATTCTCAGAAGGTTGATACAAATCTGAATATTTCAGCAAATAAACCGTAGGGAAAAGTGCTTTTTGGTTTCAGTTGTGAAATCTAAAGCATTTATAAAGTTCAGTTTATTTATTTCACACACACCAGAACAAAACAAAAGCCAAGTCATATAAAACACAAAGAAAGAGGTGAAAATGGAAGAGCTCAGTAAGGCGTCCTCACTCGAGCAGTCCACGCCATGTCCGAGCACGTCTCACACCTAAACCACAGACTGCAGTAACGTGAGCGTGACCGAGCCCCGGCGCCGTTGGAAGTGGCGTGGCAGAGCGATGCATGGTGGCTTATGCACAAATATGAGCACACGAACACAACGCAGACCTCACCTCCTGGTGCCTTCACGTGATTAAACTGAAAATCGCTATCTTACATCATGGAGAACTCCAATAAAAGCTTGGGCACAGTGGCCCTAGTGTGAGTGCACAAAAAAAAAAACCTTATGAAATAGGTGCCCTAATGCATGACATATGAAATACACTAACGATATAATGCCAATGTTAAGCTAAAACCCCCAAAATACTAAGCTAATCCAAAAGTCCAACATTATCATCTCACATCAGTCCAAAACATTAATACGGCAGGCAAGATAAAACTTTTTAGACAGTAAACTTAAAGTTACCTTTTCAGTAAAGAAAAATCTGCCTCTTTCTTAGGTGAACTGAACAGAACAAGATAATCCAGTAAAACAGCAACAGCCATAAGTTCATACGATGTTCTTATGTTTGCATCATAATCAATGCAATTCTCTCAACGCAATCACTGCACTTTGGCTACAAATGTGTTTTATGAAGCCACACTGACTTTGTCCACCAAAATCTAAACAGGGATTCTCAACTACCAAACAAGGACATAAAGTCCCCCATGGCGTTCTGGAGATGTTCCATTCATAGGAAAGGACAGAGGTCACGGAGACCCTGACCTCTATCAGTCTGTCCATCCTTTTAAACCGCTCTGGACATATCGCCTCTTATTGAAATGCCCAGTGGAGGCATCGAAAAAGGTGCTCGATTTTTAACAGAGCATTTCAAAGCTCGCTGGATTCATTGAGAAACAGTACATTATTATTTGCACACAAAAATAAAATGATTATGCATTACCCCCACTCTCCTAGGAGCTATGATGCCAGGGGCAATTTGCCCCTGGTAGGGTCTCCCACGGCAAATTGGTCCTAGGTGACAGATCATACTAAGAGCGATTCAGAAGACCCTTATGACTATGCCTTCCTGTGGGCCCCCCACCTGCAGGAAGGGTCATAAGGGCCCAGTGCTGTGTGGCTTGGGTGGCAGCCGAAGGCGGGGCATTGGCGGTCCAATCCCCGGTTGCCAAAACTAGCTCCAATTGGGGGAGGCCCTGGGGCAGACCCAGGACTGGAGGAACACATCTCTCGACTGGCCTGGGAACGCCTGGGGGTCCCCCCGGAGGTGCTGGGGGAGGTGGCTGGAGAGAGGGAAGTCTGGGCTTCTCTGCTTAGGCTGCTGCCCCTGTGACCCTGACCAGGATCAGCGGAAGATGATGGATAGATCACTGGTTGACTGAGTAAGGGTCTAAGTGTGCAAACTGAAAATAAAACCTAGCATTTGTCCAATAGTCACTTCAGAAAGGACTCGATGCATCACTTGTAAAAGCATCACGTCAAAAAGAAAAGTAATGAGTTCAGAACTGAGAAGGATTGTTGCAGGAGAAGGATGCACAACTGGAGTGAGAAGCATGGGGTGCATTTGGAAAACAATGAGATTTCCATAGGGGGGCTAGTAATGTTCACCTCACTTGCACATTTAGCAACACATGAAAATCATAGGAAACAACATTCAAGACACTTGGATGCACATTTCACCTGTGACCAACCTCCACATGCTTTGAGGATGGAGCAGCGTACAGCGGGATGTATGGTGTGTTTGCTGTTGTGAGCACGCTCACCCACAGATTTACAGAACCTTCCGGGGAGCAGTTTAGGCTTTAAAATGACAGATACAAACTTCAAACCACAATCACAGGAGTAAAAAACTAACGCCGTTTGTCTGCTTGTCCCAAAACCGAGGCTGCAGAAAACACCCAGCACTGTGCAATAGTTTGATGCACCTTGGTTTTGTTGTTTTGTCAGACAATAATAGCCATAAATGTGCATTTTTCAATCACAACAAACCCAGAATACTCATACACACACGTCACTTTCTGCCAGTACTAAGTGTTGAAGCTCTTATTTTTCATTTGGGTCAGAATATGGATTTCAGCTTGTTGAAGCCATTTAGTTAAAATGTGATGTGTTTAACCTGTGCACATATTTCTGTATTTGTGTTTACAGCTCTGCAAAGACAACAAACAGAAGGTGGCTGTTTATAAGAACTACTGATTTTAGCCTGAGGTTCATTCATTCTAGTGTATGTATATGGTTATTATAAATTTGATAATAAAATGAGATGAGACAACAAACCCCAGGTGCCTAAAAGTTTTGCACAGGATTATAAATTCTTTCTTCTTGCAGACAGATTCAATACATGATTTATCATTACACCCAATTACCTGACTGACACTGAAGCCCACACTGATTTTTTTCATCGCTGGTCACAACGGTAGCTTTATGGGAGTCAGGTACGCGCTTACCTCCCAGTCCAGAACGGAGGCCTGCCACTGGGCAATCTTGTCGATATTCTCCAGCCTCCTCTTTCTCTCGTTGATCTGCTGAGTGACGTTCCGCATTACTGCCAGGGCCGCCGCCACGTATCGATAGTCACTACAGATGGACACATTGTGTGAGTAATTACTGGTGGTGCTTAAAAAGTAAAGTTACAGACGCTGGAGCCGGGCCACTCGTTAATATAGGTATGGACTACTGGAGAAGTGACAGATACAGAGTAGTCCCATTAAAAGAAAATAGGTTATAAACTCAAGGAACGGCAGTAAATCAGCACAAACATAAAATAACAAAGTGCTGTTTAATTCTAATCAGCTACTTTTACTCTCCACAGTTAACTGTGACTGCCTCGGCGCTTACTGAGCCGGATTCATCCCTCTGGCTTAGATGTGCCATGGATCCAATCCTCCCTTTGGAAGATAAAATGTGTGTGTGACAGCGAGCAGTCCTCTATCTGGCAGATTCTCTGCAGCTCCTCTAACGGTCGAACACTGCGATCTGGCAGGCCGTGCTGGCAGAGCTGGCACCGGTCCCTCTCCGGCTGAGAGCGCGTGGTTTGTGAATGACCTGGAGCTGGCGGAGACACGCTGAATCACTTACACCGCCGTTCTGCGGGTTTGCACATCTGGAAGGTCGCGTACGCGGCTGTGCACAAGATATCATCTGCTAATGTTTATATTGTGTACTCCGGGCCATGCCTGCAGTGTGTGAGCTGGGAAAGGCCCAAATTTATATTTAATCTGCAATCTATTCATGACCAGCACTGTACAAGCATCTTTATCCACTGAGCCAAAAAAGATTTGACTTGATTATGGACTGTCATTCTATAGCACACATGTTCAATATAAATGAAATTCTTGAATGTAATATTTTCCTCTAGTGCGTTCACAGAATGCTGGCAAAATAACATTTGTTTCAGCTCACACTTGAATAAACACCATTTCGGCAGAATAAACACAACACCTGCAGCAGCCGTATCGCAATACAATGCATCTGGAACACAATGATGCTCCGGTAATGGATTCTTTTTAGAAATGAATTAACTCAGTCAAACAGCAACACATTCGGCAGATTAAATGTGATCCTGACCATAGCGGCATTGTACCTGTGCTCCTGTGCAGTGTATTTGAGCAGCTCGGCCAACTGGAGAGGATATTTGCAGATTTTCTGGACAGGGGTGAGCAAAAAGCCATCTATGGCGATGTCAATCATCTGCTGGAGGAGACGGCAGGCCTCAAAGAAGTGCTGGTACCTGCCATCGCGCATCAGTTTGCTCAGCTCCATACAAGCGTCCAAGTGATTGTTACAGTATTCGGAATAGATCCAGAAACCATCTTGCTGCAGAAACAAGGAACAGACGGGGAAATGTTAAGAGGAAAATGAGTAAAGTCTCATCTTTCTGCTGGGAGGAAGCTGAAAATATGGACAGAAAATGGCCAGAGAATATCACTGGTTTCCTCCAGGTCAGTCTTAATCATCCTCTAATCTTGATGTATTTTTTTTTGCTGCTGGCTTAATTGGCTTAAATGTTATCTCAAGATAATAAAGTTCTGTTCTTGAGATAACAGGTCTAATAACATTCATGCCAATTAAAGCTGCTCTTGGCTGGAGACTGAATATGAGTCTTGTAAAATACCATTTAAAAACTTACGTGTTCTAAAAAGCACGGTCCAATTTCAGAGAGGTGAGGCTCCTCTGTGTTGTACTGTTTCTCCAAATCTCTAACAAAGCCCATCTGGAAGCGGTAGATGTCCTCGATGTTCCCAAAGATGACTTTGAGCTGGTCGTCGTTGAACATGTCCACGCGCTTCCTGCACTGGCGCAAGTAGCCCTGCGACAACATGCGAACGGTTAAAATGAGTGGAAGCGTTCTCACATCACACCCGCAGCGTCAGATGCCGAATGGTGACACAGCCATGACTCAAAATGCTGCTTATAACAAAAATATACTGTGTGCATATTAGAGTGGTACTTGTGACTGCAGTTGTTGGCATTTAATAGCACACCACTCCAGTTGTGACCCAATTTGGGAAGAGCTTTTCTCAATAACACTAGTCGTATAAATACATGTCTGGTTCCCTTTATGAAAATCCTCAACATGTCACGTCTGACTGATTATTGCGAGTCGTCCTGTGAGTGAGGGAGTGAGCACTAATCCCAGATGACCACTCCTCCGTCAAACACACCCAACCGTATAAAAAGACACCACAGCTTTGGAGAAAGTGGCATCCGACTGGGGCGACCTGACCGGGATCAGGTCATTGGAATGCTGGAGGCAGAGCGGAAGGAACAACAACCAGAAGCCATAAATCCACCTGTCACAGCGAGCAGAGACACAACAGACCAGCACAGGTAAAGACGGACGCGCTATGCACTGCTGAAGTAACACCATTTGCTTACGTTTCCTGACATTTTTGGTCCTTTTTGTTTGTTTTGTAACTGATTCCGTTACAATTTTCACCAAAAGGGAACGAGGGGAACAAAATATGAACTTGTTTTTACAAATTAATGTAATGGCATGTTAATAAATTCTTAAGTGTGCATAAAAGCATGGCAAACACAAATAAATTACCCAATAAAACATACACAAAAACCAACACTGATGTGAAAAAAAAAAAATAATCAATTGAAACCAACATGAAACCATTGGATTAAACAGCACATGGAGGTCAGACGTATAAATAAAGAGCACACCATAACAAAATCCAAAATAAACATGTCACGTCACACGTCAAAATAACTCAACACTCTCCAACCTTTTGTTGCATCAAAAACAGTTCTTCACTGGTCAAACTATGACCCCAATGTGTCAGTCTAATTCGCGTTGCTAATTAAAAGCCCTGAAGCTTTAGCACGTTGGGAAAAAAAAAAAAAAAAGATTTGCTGTATGAGTTTAACCAGTTCACATTTATATGACGGCAATTATGTGCAGTGTACAAAACATGCCAAGACCTTTTTTTTGTTACCATCCATTTTCTACCCCTTAATCATCGTGAGGGTCGGGGGGG